>BLKR01006558.1:0-54922 GCA_011170035.1 Teleogryllus occipitalis
CTGTCGTGGCGGCGGTGGCGGCTGTCGAGGTTGGGGATGGAAGTGATGCGTAGTGCACGTGATGTTGGAGGAAGAAATAGGGAAGAATATTTATAGGTAGTTAAGTTCTAGAAGAAGTGGTGATAAATCCGGAGCTGTTTGTGGGTGGAATGGGAATACACTGTCGTGTAATCGGAGGTGGTTGTAGTAGAATTCGCAATACGAGTAAGTTGAGGTAGAATTCAAAATGGTTGTGGTGAGTTCAAGGAGACTGAAACAGAATTCGAGATGAATAACTCGAATTGTACATCTCTGGTTGGTGATTGTCGTGATGAAGAATGTAACGGCAGTGGCGACAGAGACGGCATTGATCGAAATTGGAGAGAAAATGAGAGACAAGAGACGGCGAACTTGATGATGACAAACATATCATCCGCGCACGTTTTGTTGAGCCCTCGCTTCGCTAGTTGCGAGAGGAGTGGGGAGTGTGGTATGTAGTTGGTTTTTCAATGCAAAATAATTTCTATTACAAGGGAGCGAACATTTCTGGTAATCGGATTTTGTATACAACGCTCGTTGCTATCACTTATTCTTAATGCTGGCAAGGGAATGGGCGCACGTATTCCGGTGCTCAAGAAAACGTGCACGTATAATACGGGACTCTGTTAAAGACAGCAGGAAGCGAGAGTGAAGAAAGTGATGCAGTAAAATAAAGATATATGAGTGGGAATGGGGACGCTTGGTGTCGAAAAGCTGACGCGAGGTACACGGAAGGTGGACGCAAAAGCAAGGAAGCAGATCTGCGAACGCGTAGTGGGAGAAAAATTTCACAGGCAAATTTGAACAGACGAGGCGATGCTTGAAAAATGATTGAGACTTAAAGGGAGTGTTCGGATGTGAGAAGAGCAATTGGGATGTGAGAAGAGCAAAAAGACGAATACGAAGACGAATAACTTGGCACAATATACCATGTTCAATATTATCTTTGAACTCATCGTGACACAATTCATATCCACAAAGAAACGAATCTAAATCATTAAAAAAAACACTTTTTCATTTATTACCTTCAAATCTGCCTAAACCACTTCAATATCTCGGTAGAGTACGATCAGCAAGATACTTTACTTTTTCTTATGTTTGGTCACCGGTGATAACTCCCACTTTCAGTGTTTCAGTTCATCCCATTCGCCGCAGCAGTCAAGAGGAACTCAATTGAATGACATCTATGCACAAAGGAGAGAGGAAGATGTGATTCCACGCAAAGACATCTATTCTGAGCACATATCTTTCAACATCAACTTCCTTGGCATGCTTGTTCCACCCGAGGCAGCAGCAACATAAATACTTGACCGTTCCGGTTGCAATTCGCGTCAGAAGCCATTATTTTCCGAAGCGGAGTATGCAGCAACGATCATGCTACAGATACGAACACACGCAAGCCGCGCCTCGCAACAAAAACAGCGCATCTTCTGCGCCCCTACGCGTCGGCGGGGGCGGGGGCGGGAGAGGGCGGTGACGGGGACCGGGGGCGGCGGGGACGGCGGGGGCGGCGGGGGCGGCGGGGACGGCGGGGGCTGGCGGCGAGTGCACGAACTTCCGGGGAAGCGGAGACCCTTCCTCCCTCCGACGCCGCCGTTTACGACCGGGAGCATTGCCAAGCCGCGGCACGCGGAACGATGAAAAAAGGTGGCTCGGGATGGGACGAGGTTTGCAGGGGATGGGCTGGGTGGGAAGCGCAGAATGGGGTGGCTCGAGATGGTGTTGGATGGTGTTGGATGGTGTCGGATGGTGTCGGATGGTGTGGAGTGATGAGGAGCAGAATGAGGCGCAATGGGCAGAGACGAGCCGAGTTGAGGCAGGATGAGATCTGATAGGGCTGGATTGGGGTGGAATGGAGCATTATCGAGCGGAATGGGTCTGAATGCCAGAAGGGGCGGGATTTGCCGAGATTGGGCGGAATTAGGGAGAATTGGGGCAAGACATGTGGCGCGAGATGGAATCATGTACGCTGTAGAGTGTGATGAGGTGGGATAGGGCATGGGAAGGACGACCGCAACAGTGTAATCAGGGTCTGCAGGGATGAAGGGAACGGGAATGATCGGAATGACAGTTCGAGGTGCGACAGGACGGAAGCGGGTAAGGGAGGGGAGGGGAGGAGACTGACGAGATATGGGATTAGGTTTGGACATAGGCGGAGATGGCTAAGGAGGGGAAGAGAGAAGAGAGCACTGTGGAGCCGTGTGTAGCTGCGTGACGAGAAGGAAAAGGAGGGAAAAGGTGAGCAGGCGAGGCGAGTCGAGACGGTGCGAGGCGGGGCAAGGTGGGCCAGGCGAGGCGGGATGGGGTGGGGTGGGGTGGGGGTGGTGGGTGGTGCGGGGTGGGGTGGGGTGGGGCGGGCGGGCGGGGGGCGGGGTCCGGTGTGGCAGGGTGTGGCGGTACAGCAAGCAGTGTGGGGGCGGGGTAGGGTGGGGCTGGGTGGGGGTGGGGTAGGGTGGGGTAGGGTGGGGCAGGGTGGAGCGAGGTGAGGTTGCGTGGGGCTGGGTGAGGCGGGGAAGGGCGGTGAGTGGCCGGGATGGGGCGGGGAAGGAAGGGGCGGAGAAGATAGGGGAGGTGATGTGTGGGGAGGGTGGGAGGGACGAGGCGGGGCGAGGAGGGGCGAGGCGGGGCGAGGCGGGGCGAGGCGGGGCGAGGCGGGGCGAGGCGGGGCGAGGCGGGGCGAGGCGGGGCGAGGCGGGGCGAGGCGGGGCGAGGCGAGGCGAGGCGAGGCGGGGCGAGGCGAGGCGAGGCGAGGCGAGGCGGGGCGAGGCGGGGCGAAGCGTGGCGGGGCACGTCTCCCGCCGCCGGTGCACGAACGCCCCGCGGGCGTGGGCGCATCGCCTGCGCCGGGAGGCTGCACGAGGCGCAGAACACGCGCGCAGCGGGGAGCACGGAACGGCGCCAGGGGGCCCTGCTTAGCGCATACTTGGGGTCGGAAGAACACGGCCGGCTGTAAATCAACGGCAGTTGCTGGGTCGCACTTCAAATTATTCACGTTGCAAGGAGACGAGAATAACGGAACACCGCATGCACTGCACTTCAAAATGTAACCAGCTGTAACATGTAATTTCAGAAACTATCAGAAAATTAGGAAGAAATGTTTCATTTGTCTTTCTTTCTTCACTTCCTCGTATTTCTCCGCTCTCTTCCATCTTTCATGTTTCTTCCTTTACAAAGATGCAATAAGCCATGAAGACCTATAGGTATCTCTCTTTAATTATAATACGTTGATATTCTGTGTAAGTGGAGGAACGACGTGTGTTTTCAAAGAAACGTACTAAAAGTGTGATATCGATGACAGACAACCCTCCAGATTGAAGAGTAGGAATATTAAGTAAACTTTAGGTGTATTATTGATTAATGTATTCTATATTCATTAGTAACAACAGTCTCACTGAAATACTGCGTCTATTCGTCTTACTTTTTTCTACTTACGAAATACTTCTTCTATTCATTTCCGCAACTAGTAACACTACAGGTAAACACACGCAACATTCACTGCGATCTGTCAAGAGGCTCATTGGCCCATTGTAAATCTTAGTAATTAAACTTAATTCTTCATTGAATTTGGGTCAAGTAACACTCTTACAACAGTGGATACAAACCAAGCAGCATCAAACATTAGCATCTGTCAATGTCAACAGAAGCGTCTGTCTTCACTAGAATTCATTTGACGCCTGGGCTCTAGCTGACAACTGCTGTAGTCAGTTCAGTCGCTAGTCTGCAGGAGGGGGGGGGGGGGAAATTGGCCTTTACACATGTATATGGAATATATTTCCTCGTAGCTCGAGGCTGCTAGTGGTCGGAGGAACACACGACCAGCGGAACATGAAATGCAATGGAAATGACATGTACATTTGTTGCGTCTTTAAAGGAACAAGGCATCGTAAATTAGCTGGTGCTACATTGCGTTGTAACACCGGTGGCAAAGGATCCTTCCGCTAATATATGAGAAAGATAAAATACGTTTAGTCGACAACATTTTAAATCCGTTTGACGTCTTTCAGATTAGGTTTTTGTAATGTAGAGAGAAATTAATTTTGGGGTATGTATTTTAGAAATTTTAGATATTCACATCCACTTTCAAGATTTCTTGTAATATTAAAACCGTTCATATAATCTCAAAACAATTATTGATAAATTAAACGAGTAGGTTTAAAGAGTACCTAATTATGAATTAATTACCCCCCCCCCTTCCAAGATAATTATAAAGCTTGTCGGTAATGCGGTAATGTTAAAAAAACTTAATTATATTGACATCTAAATACACGAAAATATTTATATAAACATTAAGCGATAAAAATATTTGTGGCACCATTCCCTTCACTTCATTTGACTTCACAACCTTTCACACCAACAGAATATCCATCACAGACACTTCAGCGAATACAACGATGAGAACAGAAACGAACGAGAAGATAACGAACTGATGGAAAACCCAAATGACAACTTTGCGACCAGATGGCCACTTACGATGAGAAAGAGGAAGATAAGCGAGAAATAAAGGGGCCAGGAAAAGGTCACATAAACTGAACTTAGTTAGTTTAAAATACGAGAAATGTAAAAAAAAAGGAACAAATCTGAAGGGAGACGAACGAAAATGAAACAAAACAAAACAACAAAGCTATCAAGAGGAAAGGCTAGAGGACAATAAGATGAAGAAAAGAAGAAAAGTACGGAGAATTCGAAATGGACCCGCACAGGAAGAAAAAGCGACGTTGAAAAATTAAGAAACGAATCTGTCCACATTTCAAAACAAGAAGTCAACGGGTGGTGGTGGGGGCGGGGATGACAAGGACGTGAGGTGAAGCAGGAAGGCAACGTCGGTTGGGAAGAAACGGCGATTCGTGGCAGTGACCGCTGCAGAGGCAGTGTGAACGTGCGACGGGTGACCGAGCGCGGAATCCGGACCTGTGCGGTGGCTGTGGCTGCGGTCGCGGCGGCGGCGGCGGCGGCGGCGGGACGTGGGTGGAGGCAGAGGCGGCGGGGGCGGAGGGCTCCCGAGCCGGATCTACGCGCGGGCGCCGCAAAAACGTCCCACACAGACGGTGATGGCGGCGGCGGCGGCGGCGGAGATGGCGACGCACAGTAGTCCGCAATACGTGAAATACCCTTCACGATCGATAAACTCTTTTATTTCGAACCATTTTTTTTATTTTTAATTCAAGGTCGCATCAACATCTAGGTCATTAGTGACCACTATTGCTGTTAACGGTATGGTAACTATGAAGATGAAACGATATGGTGACGATAAGGGGTGAAAGGACGAACACAAATACAACCATGCCCGAGGCGGGACTCGAACCCGCGATCCTACGGGCCGAGATCATTACGACACAACTGCCTTAGCGACCACGGCCACAGGATTGGCTTCGAACCATCATATCATGGCGCCTGCGACAGTTTATGTTATTTTTTTAAAATCTGCTAAGCACATTCATAATAACATTTTTAATCATAGTATTGTTTCCTGTCTGGTCCATCCTAAGTCATTCTAATTGGATAATTACAATGGTAATATTAGTAATATAATTAATTCAAATAATATAATTAATAATTACAATGGTTACGTTGGTAATATAACAAAATTGTAAGAAAAATCTGGAGGTAAAATGTTTTAAAATGTTTTATAACAAAATTAGATTTAATTATTATCAATCTTGTGAAGAATGCCGTAATGATTTACGTTATGACGAAAAGGCAGAGTAGAAATGTAGGCGTTGCATCATTGCAGGTGTCTTAAATCTCCCAATACATTTTTTTCTAGAATTCTTCCAGAATATTCTACTAGGGTCAATCTAAAGTTATTAAGCACCTCTGTAAGTACCTTAGAAGTTCCACAAATTAAATATTCTGTAAGGAACCGGAGAAAGGACTTCCCTCTGCGTAGATCGAGAAGACGGAAGACCACTTGTTCTGAATGGTGGTTATGATGATGTATAATCGAGACTACCAGATTGATTATCGAACACACGAAAGTTCCCCAATTATTATTATTATTATTATTATTATTATTATTATTATTATTATTATTATTATTATTAACCCGTTTACTCTCTATTTAGACATTTTTTAATCAGACACCACTTGTGCGCTACCAGCTATTCCACGATTACCATATTCACCGTTAGGGGGGACGGACACAACTGTTTCTGTAATATGTTTTCGGTATCTTGTTCCATAGAGCAGAAATGAATACACATTTCCCATATAAATTCTTTGTCTAAGTGGCACTTAAAGTCTGAAAATCATTATGTATCCGTTGCTCAGTAAGTCTAAATTTCCATTCCGATTGTTGTAGATGTTAAATCTTTCACGAACGTGAAGGTTGTTAGTGGAAAAATTTGGACAAAACTTTGCCTGCAATACTTTCAATTGCGGAAATGGTTTTACTTTACATGATGTCTACGATAAATCGCATTTCCACATTAATTGAAAACAGCAACTTCTATCGGTTGATTGATTGATTATTACAGTCGTTTGACTGGTTTACGATGGCACTTTACATCACATTGAGCAATAAAGAATTAATGAATAATGATTACAATATTAGGAGAATTCAAATGGATGATCGTGTCTTTATACGCGACTATCAAAATTTGAAACTATCATCTCCTTAGAGATGAGAAGAAACCACACAACTTGACGTTTCGGTGGAACGCTTTCTCCCATAGTAGTACTTACGTAAATAGGCTAGCCACCCTTCTATAAAAACGTTAAGTTCTTTAGATCGGGAGCTTGAACGTCACTGTAGTGACGTTCCAGCTCCCGATTGGATGGCAGTGTCACAACTGAGCAAGTGCCAATATTTTAATCGAAGTATAAAACACATTTTCAATCATGTGATCAGACGTCGGAACAAATCTTGCAAAAAACTACGACTTAGCTATTGCCATTGATTAAATATTCATAAACCACTTTAACTCCATATTCGAAGCAGTCTGCGTGTTACTATAAATTTTAGTAAGTATGTAGTCCAGTCTGGATCATTGTAAGACGGAGGCTTACTAGGGAGGAACTATAGATTTTAGTTAGTATCTAGTCCATTCAGGACCATTGTAAGACAGAGGTTTACTAGGGAGGAACTATAGATTTTAGTTAGTATCTAGTCCATTCAGGACCATTGTAAAATAGAGGCTTACTAGGGAGGAACACTATAGATTTTAGTTGGTATCAAGTCCATTCAGGACCATTGTAAGACGGGGGCTTACTAGGGAGGAACACTATAGATTTTAGTTAGTATCTAGTCCATTCAGGACCATTGTACGATGGAGGCTTACAAGGGAGAAACACTAGATTTTAGTTGGTATCTAGTCGATTCAGGACCATTGTAAGATGGAGGCTTACAAGGGAGAAACACTAGATTTTAGTTGGTATCTAGTCGATTCAGGACCATTGTAAGATGGAGGCTTACTAGGGAGAAACACTATAGATTTTCGTTGGTATCAAGTCCATTCTGGACCACTGTAAGGCGGAGGCGGCAGGCTGCCAGCTGCCCGCCCTATACACACTCCGCCTCGCGGTCCGATACGGCGGCGGCGCGGGTTACGACCCATTTGCAGGGACAAAACGCCGCGATTTATGCCTCGCGGGAAGCGCACGCCGTGTGTGTGTGTGTGTGTGTGTGTGTGTGTGTGTGTGTGTGTGTGTGTGTGTGTGTGTGTGTGTGTGTGTGTGTGTGTGTTCGCGGGAAGGGGGGAGGGCTGCTGGAGGAGGACGACGAACCGGAAAAGCACTTCTTGAAATATTCCTCAGGGGAGCAGTACAACCACTCAGGCGTCACGTGTGTATTTTTAGGGTCCCTCAGCAATAACCTAAGGTACGCCGTTAACAAAACCTAAAAGTCACGTAAATATTCGTACTATTTTCCTTATATATGCCCTTTGATTTATTCAGCGTGTATAACTTCCTTCAAATGTTAACGTTTGTGATTGCTTTTAATTCGCTCTTACTAAACATGACAATGGCAGACACAAATTAGTGAAGATCTTGAAGTTGATGAAGGAAAAAAAGAGCAACGCGAGAAGTGATAGTTCACTAAACATCGGCGGAAGACGAAAAATATATAAATAATGTAATTGTTAAAGTAAAAAATGAATAGAAGAAAGCTGAAATTAATTTGGAAAAGCACCATCATAAAAGATGTTCCTTACGAAAAAAAATTATCTAAATTAGTCTCTATATAAGAAAACATTTTTATGTAAATACGTACACAAAAATTCATATTAATTTTAATTATTATAGTTCCTAAGTTGCTGAATATATTTTACGTCTGAATAAAAACCGTTTCAAGCTACTGAGTCAGTTTATAGAGTAAAGAATACGGCCTGCAGGTTTTCTTCATGCCCAAGTACTTTTCTCGAATAGATAAAAAACACCAGTTGCATGTGTTGAACAGGCATGCTGCATTAGGAACTTTCAAATACGGAGAATGTTACGAGCTCCACGGCATTCCATTTTTAGGTTTACAGCAGATGACTTGACTTTCGTGCTCTCGCCAAAGATCGTAAAGAGTTACGTGAGACGCCTCTTGCACCGGCGGAGCGTTAATACGAGTAGGTCAAGGAAGCAGTCTCTTTCAGACAATTCTACTAGAAAAGAACTCAGAAAAGAAATGTTGGGCAAGCAGAACTTGAACGGAAAGTAAAAAATTACGAACGTGAATTAATACCGATGCACATTTTTGCACCGATGCACATTTTTTTGCATCGATGCACGAATGTACCACAAAGTACCGAAGCCAACTCTGTCATCAGATAAGGGGAAGTTTTTCTCTGAATATTTTGAGAAATAAGAACCGTACACACAAATGTCACAGTAGCATCAGATGCTGCGTTTAGAGTATCTGAAAGGTAGCAACTCAGAAGCCTTTTTACGGTGTTTCTAAAGAACACAAGAAAATCTGCATAGTTTAGCACAGGAAAATGTTCTTTCTAGTAAATTGGAGGCTTGAAATAAAAAAAAAGAATGTTAGTGCCATTTTCATACTTCGGAGAAAAATGAGTTGATATATACGTTAAACCAACTGCCATTTATAATCACCTCATAACACTATCAAGAAATGCGTAAACGTATCTGCTTCAGTATAATAGGCCCGGGATACAAAATTTGAAAAATTGCCGCGTTTCCAGTCGCAAAAGTCAACGTTGTGCCTTAATCATTAATTCGTTGACTCATTTTTTTTCAATAATGAAAATTAATTTCAATATTTATTTACAATTTTTGCAAAACCTAATAAATATATGCCCAAAATAGCAAAATAATTGCAAAATTTGAAGGAAAATCCTGAAAAAATTGAATCTACCCTAGAAATATGGTCAATTTAAACTCGACCCTTCTCAGACACCCCTAAAACTGTGTGAATAAATTTGTTGAAAAGAGATAAAATGCTGAAATGCATACAAAAGTACCACAATCCAATGCGGTCAAATCTGGGAGTAGACCTTCTCCAACCGTCCAAAAATATGTTAAGTTAAAAAATGGGCTGAAAATGTTTGTACAAGTAAAACGTTATATGTTCATGTAAATACAACTAGTAGTGCCACAACTTTTGATAATATTTCTACCTTTCGTTAGTCTAAATTTTGCATTCACACGGAACACCAAATGAGATTCCATCAGGCCGTGCTTTCCAGAGAATGTTGCAACTTTTGCTATTTCTACCTCTCGTTATTCTAAATTTTGCACTCGCACGGAAAACCGAATGAGATGCAGTCAGGCAATGCATTCTAGAGAAGGTAGGTAAAAGGCTTCGCAAAAGTTGAGCGCGGGATGCAGTCGGGACACGTCCAAGGGCGAGGCCTGCGCTGCACCGGCCGCCTTCGGGTCGGCGGCCTCTCGGGCCAGCTCCGGGCGGCGGAACTTTCTAATGAAGCCTCTCCTAAGTCAATACGGCAGCCGCCGCCTCGCGCCGGAAGTGCATGCGCGCACAAACGGAAACACCACCCCACATCGCCCCGCTCTTCTCACCATTCCGTCCCACTTCGTGTTTCCGTCATTCTATCTCCGCCTCGCGAGGACACACTCCTCGCTTCGATCCGTCTCATCATCCCACCTCAGTGCTCGTTTATTCTGGTCGCCACATTTTGTCGCCACCTTAACGCAACCTCGTGCCCCGGTCACATTGCACCGTCCGCCCCGCCACCTCACTTTACCCCAATCTGTCCCGATAGCCCAAACTTCGCCCCGCCATCCCACTCTACCCTTCCGCCTCACTCTAACCCGCCACTGCATTCCCCCCGTCACTCACCCCGCTCTACCCCGCCACCTTACACCGCTCTACTCCGCCACCTCACTTCGCTCTACCCCGCCGCCTCACTCCGCTCTACTCCGCCGCCTCACTCCGCTCTACCCCGCCACCTCACTCCGCTCTACCTGCCACCTCACTCCGCTCTACCCCTCCACCTTACCCCGCTCTACCCCTCCACCTTACCCCGCTCTACCCCGCCACCTCACTCCGCTCTACCCCGCCACCTTACCTCGCTCTGCCCCACCATCTTACCCCGTTCTACCCCGTCACCTCACTCCGTTCTACCCCGTCACCTCACTCCGCTCTACCCTTCCGCCTCACTCCGCTCTACCCCGCCACCTCACTGCGCTCTACCCCGCCACCTCACTCAATCCCGCCACATTTTTTCGTCACCTCATCCCTACACGCCATCTCAATCCACTCTGCTCCTTCACCAGGGCCCTGCCACTTTCCACCATTAGACCACGTTCCGGTTTCTCACCTAGCCTCCCTAGGCGCCGCACATCTCGGCGAATACCACGAAGGCGCACCATCTTTTTTCCCCTGCACTTCCTAGCATATGTACATATGTTGATTATGATCCGACTCTGCTTCATTAGTTCCGATCTCACGTCACTGTTTACACAGTTTCAGTACATACTGACATTCCCGCTCTTGTCCATCCTCTGAAGTGTGATTCGTATCTAAACCTTTATCATCCCTCAATATAAATTTTCTCTCCTCTTTTCGCTTCATTCGGGTCTAAACTTCACCAAAGCTCTTTGTTCTCATGTGCCACATTATTTTGTCTTAAAAAACAATTACATAATGTTAAATTTATAATAATTATAAATTTAACATTATTCTTCTCTACCACATCGCTACATACGTTCCGGCCCAAAGCTAAAAAAGATCTAACGAAACGACCACACCAGGGATAGTATGAGCTCTGAACTGAACAGTTCATTTCATTCTTCATTACTTTAGAGTGTTTTTTTTTCTTCTATCATAATCTTGCCTTCATCACATTCCCTCACTGAACTGCTAGGCTCACCCACCCCACTCACTTTCGAATCTGTCATCATCGTCTAATTAAGAAAATCAATTACCTTCTATTTTGTTATTTCCTCGATTCATCCAAAGGGACTCAACAACCCCGTCCCATCTTTGTCATCGGTTTTATTCAGTTCTCATGGTTCCACTTCCTCCCTACATGATTTACAGTCAATTGCACTTCTATTTCTTCCTCTTGAAACAGTGTGCTCTCATGAGGCGAATAGTACGAATCTGAGACCCCTCCTCCCTTCAAATCCGCTGAAATATGAGACTAAGTCATAAGCGATGCATTTGCAATTAACGTAGCTGAGCTTCACGTTAAGCGCATTTCAACTGAGATGGATTTAAATTAAACCACTTAATTAGGAACAGGTGGAAGTTGTTTAGCAAGATAAAGCCTTCAAAGCCGAAACAAAACCGTCGGAACGAGAACACTTCAGAATGAGCTCTTCTCTGCTGGAGTTTATGGAGTTCACTGTATAGGGATTTAGAGCCAACATGATCATAACTTAATAAACTCGCGGAAAAGGTATTCTAAACTGATATTATCGCACGAATTGTTTTACTACTTAGGTTTATCATCAACATTCCTTAGTGATTATGGTATTTCCTCTTTACTGGGTATGTTATATTGCCCTGAAAGAAGAAACGCTTAATATAAAGCTTAAACAGCACTAGTAAAACTTAATAGTCCGAGAATCGTACAACTGAACGACTGTGCTTTACTATCATCAAATATTACAATAATTAAATTTGTTCAAAAACTTCTCATCCCGAGCGTCATTGCCTCCAAAAAAGATGACACGGCGATGACAATTACGTATTAATACAAAATATTACAGTTCATTAATTTCGCTGGTTGGACGACGAAAACTCCATCAATATCCAAATGGACGTTCGATCAATTCCAAATCTACGTTCCCGTATCTTGGAAAGGCTCAACTCTGCTCCTACATCAGTGGTCTTCCACGAGGTGCTTCTCTCGGTTCAGCTTTTTTCCTCGACTCAGCGCCTAGGCCGTCCTCCCATCCTTCTGCTGAGGGACAGCGGGACCCCACCGGAAAGGGCTCAACAGTGGAGGTCACAGGGGACTGGAACTCCGGAGGGCTCGCACGGCCTCAAGGCGGGAAGGTACACGAGCGTGCGCACAGTTTTACGTACGAGTATATATTTCCAACGTCCGTTGTCTCTCCAAGAATCGACCGGCGGTCCTAGATTTCGATTGCCGACGGAGGCAGGATTTTTGACACTACCTAAATAGCTAGGTCGAATTTAGCCGCTGTCTGGAGGAGAATTCTAGCGGCCGACCGCTGGGATCGGTAGTTTTCCTAACATACTGGTTACGAAGCGCGCACTCTTTCCTACCCAACCTTGCCCCCTCCTCTCCCCCTTAGACACACATTCATTTACATTCCCACGCACTACGCTGCTCCACATGGCAAGTGAGCGGTGAGTGTCTTAGAACTTGCCCCGTCTGGGGGGGGGGAGATACCCACCGAGGAGGAAACCTGCAAGAAGAAAACTCCCGCACGCCGCCGTTTAGGTCGGCGCCAGTTCTCAAGTTACCTGCAGTGGAGACACACCATCACCTTCAACGATATAGCGGACACCAGGCTAATGACCATAGTAGTTGACGCGCTGGGAAGCAGTCATTCACTTAGGATAGTATGTTTGAGCCAGTCGCTAGTCCAAATCTCGACCAATATTATTACATCTACAGATTATAAACAGTTACTTGTAGACGCAAATGGAGCTTTTAATTATTTGTAAATAGCTACAGATACGTAAAGATTTGTTCTATAAAAACTATCTCGTACGATTTTTCATAATGTGGACCTAAAATAGGTTAGGTTGACTTCCGCTCCCGCACATTTCTTCCTTTCTGCATTGAGTATCAGTCCTCATTTTTTAATCGAAAGGGAATTATCACCAGATAGTTTGTGGCTGCGTGTGATACATTTTAAGTTACCCACATTTTCAATCGTATCCAAAGAGAAACAATGCTGAAAATAGCATGATTTGTACAACCTCACTCCAAGGTTGAGAGCGCGGTTCAAAGTACTTCCGGTTGCGATAAATTTCGCAGCATATTTTACCAATTCCTTCTCAGAATGCCAGGTGAGAAAAATTACATTTAACATAATCTGATTCCTAAACAAAATAACTACAAATTTAATAAAAGAAAAAAATTGTCTTGACTGTATAACTTCTTCAATTACGTAAAAAATCTATGCCCATAAACGTTTTCCATGAGAGCTTGTACTAATTAAAACATATTTTATTAAAAAATGAGGCCGATAATGACCAAATATTGTCGTACCATCTTAAAAAACAGAAACTTTACTCTCATTCCAAGAATATTTTGAGTGAACTTCATCGTGGTCGATCGAACGAACTACTACCTTAAATTAATCTAGGTAACATATTTAAAGATGTCCATACTTTTGAGGGATACCCGACAGTTTTACCCGTCTATATTTGTTCATCTTATGTTTAATTGTATCGTTGCAAAATCATGCTTAGAATTTGCCCTATACTTCTAGACCAGAGAGCCTCAACAATAAGTATTTTCAGTCGAAAAATCGCCAATTTCCACTGCACGATTACAATATTTCCTACGTACGTAAATAAGGTGAGAAAGTAAAATCTGGGAAGGTAAAATAAAAATGACAATAAAGTGAATATTAGAATTGTGTAATTGAATATTGTACCCTCCTGTATGTATTCTTTCTTTGCAAAACAGAGTTTGTGTACGTCACTTCAATAATATTAATTGGAAAAGCGATACGGCATTCTAAGAACACTGAAAATCGAGACTTGTATTTCGTTGAATGCCATTTCGTTATAAATGTTCAAGTTATATGAGATGGCATGGCATATTTTTAATCATCTTAATTTAAGCTTTAATCGTAGTAGTAAAATTTCTCTCGTCCTTGTGTTGTTACATGTAAAAATCCTTCTATTATGATGCCTAATATGATATGTTAATAACGAATAATAACCAATAGCATTGCCTACGTTTCGTATTATCGGAAAAAATAAAATGCCCAACAATTTAAATGTAAACATCGAGTTAAGCAATAAAGTGAGAAAAAATCCATTCTTTCCAATTCTTTGCATTCTCCACGTACTAAAAACTAAATGTTCGTTTCCAATAAAGTCCAATAGAGCTAGAAATGCTTGCAAAAATTTCTTTCTATGTACTAATATTTAATTAGTGTTCATTTTTTCAACGAAAACTCACAGGATAGCTCAAGGCATACTGGCGTTTCATCTAAAAGGAATATTTGATTACGACACTGTTTGACAAACGAAATAGATAAACATTTGAATAAACGAAAGTGAGTTGTTACAAGAAATCTTTCTTTACATAACAGTCGCTATGTAAATTTCAAGACGAGAATCTGAATCCAACTTAATTGACCCCGTTACTTTTCTTTCCTCCTGAACAGCCAGTGAAAGTAAAAACAATATTCTCTCCTTTCGCACCAAAAATCATGCAATTAAATGCAATCCAATTGATTCTGAGTCATCTTCACCAAAAAATATAATAGTTCGCTCTAGTGTATAAACTGACCATTTAACGCGATCCGTCGAACTATGTTAGAAAATTATGAAAAACACACCTGAAATAAAAACCTAACGTTTTCCGAGGAAAACACTTGCCATTAAAATTAAACTCTTCCTTCGCAGGGATGAGAGATCTAAAAAGTTAATGGGAATCCCCGAATTTTATACTACGGATATGCAATTTTCATTCGAAATATTTTTATCTTCTCACAATTTATGGAAGTCACAAAGCTTTTCTTTATATATGAAGTAACTTATCTACACAAAAGAAGCATGCTGGAATAGTTGTGAACAAATTACAAATAAATAATAAATACATCTATAGATAAATAAACTGACATCACTAGATCTCCAAAGAGAAACTAAATTGCAATACCACTCAGTTTCGAGCCCAACCGAGCAGAACGCGTAATATACTTCATTTCGCAAATTAAATGCACATCAACACGCGCTTTGATATTTCTCTATACACTCGCTGATGGGCTTCAAATTAGTCTCCTGGGCACATCCCCGAAAAGCCTCTCAAAATGGTGTCCATTAGCAGCAAAAGTAGCCCTGGAATAAAAGACACAGAGGGTGACGAATTTATGTACACGTTTCTACCGTTTCCAAAACTACAGTACATTCACTAATCACTTTAGGTGTTGATACGTCAATAAATGAACAAAAATTTTTTTTCCGAAACAAAATGCGTTTATTACCTAATTTATTTGGATTTATGTAATCTATTTTGGAGATGAAATATTGTATCGAATTTTAAAGGGGGAAACCACTTAGCATGTCGAATAACTCGTTGCATAACGGTGAAAAAAAATATTTCATTGGATAAGAAGAAACGAAGTAATGTTTACCTCACCCATTTATTCCAAAAGCGCCAAATCTCTGTTACTTATCCAAATTCATTGACAACTACAATGGTTTTCGGTGTAATGTTGAATTCTCTAACTTTTCAAGCGCTTCATCGGTTTAAATTATAACTAAAATTTATTAATTTAGTCTTGTCTAAGATACCTTCCACATTCAAAGAAATTATTTCAGTTACAATATCTCAATCAGCGTAAAAATGTGCCGCAATTCTTTACTGATTGAAATATAAGTTTACTATTTAAAAAATAATAAAACGCAATAATATATTTGAAATCAGACTTTATCAGTATTAACCGAAACTTGTTTACTGCTTGTTTACTACTTAAAATATTTAGTACCCTTTTGAACCGTAAATACTTCTTTGACATTTGTGAGAGAAATCGTTGAAATAATTAGTACATAAATTATGATATTGTTCTAAATATTTACTCTAATATTTCCAAAGTTTGCATTTTAAATTTGAGGTGCGAAAATTGTGGGATGGCCACGCATCCACTTGTTTCATTAGTACAAAATATAATTCTGAATTTGTGCCATTGACTTCTAAAGGCCTGAAACGTCATGCATCCACCCCTTCCTCGTCGGTGTCATTGACATGCAATGGACAATTTACTACGAACTAAATTACTATTAAGGCATTCTCCAACAACATAAATCCCCTGAAATTGCAATGGCCTCAAATATTTATCCAGTAAACCCGAAAATTGGTGGCAAGTTGACCTGCATCAAACATGTTTATTACCTAAATTCCACCTACATTGTTAAAAATTTATCAAAGAATGACCCTGCCCTGTAAAACAACAAACTTTTATCTACGCGCAGTAATGAACAGCCACGAGGACATGAAAAATTCGGCGAATTTCAAATGAGGAAGCTAAACGTTTCACTTTTTTCCGGTGGAATTCATTAGTTACTCCACCTAGCGAGGCAGCAGAGAATGTAATAACAGGCAGGGCCTCTCGCCCTTCAAACGCCTCATTAATCTGCGGCGCTCAAACGCAGAGGGCGCCGCCTGCAACGCCCCTCGCTCACAGGGCGGCGCGCGGCACGTGGCAAGGCCCTAAGGGCGCCCGGGGCGGGGCCACCCGAAGGGCACGCAGGGCGTCAAGGTTGGGATGTACCCTCGAGCTGGAGGGCAGCTCAAATGCAAGAATTGAGGTTAGGCTGTACGGGGTGACCCGCGTGCCACTCGCTTATCACTAGATTAGAGCCGATCGTGCCTGAACACCCCCTCCCGACGGGCTGCCTCAAATAGTGGGCTGCCTCGAATTGCTTGCAGATGAGCACTGAGCCAGCGCACGCCAAGCTCCCCACCCCCTCCCAATCGACTTTTACTGGATTAGAGTCGATCGCGCCTGAACGCTCCTTACACGATGGCGCGCGGCACGTGGCAAGGCCCTAAGGGCGCCCGGGGCGGGGACACCCGAAGGGCACGCAGGGCGTCAAGGTTGGGATGAGCCCCCAGCTGGAGGGCAGCTCAAACGTAAGAATTGAGGTCAGACTATACGGGGTGGCCCGCGTGCCACTCGCTTTTCACTAGATTAGAGCCGATCGTGCCTGAACACCCCCTCCCGACGGGCTGCCTCAAATAGTCACTCGAATTGCTTGCAGATGAGCACTGAGCCAGCGCACGCCAAGCTCCCCACCCCCTCCCAATCGACTTTTACTGGATTAGAGCCGATCGCGCCTGAACGCCCCTTACACGATGGCGCGCGGCACGTGGCAAGGCCCTAAGGGCGCCCGGGGCGGGGATACCCGAAGGGCACGGGGGGCGTCAAAATTGGGAGGTACCCGAGTTGGAGGGCTGCTCAAATATAATAATCAAGGCCAGACTGCCAGGGTGGTCCGCGGGCCACTCGTCTTTCTCTAGATTAGAACCGGGAGAGATGGCTCACGGCATCAACTGATGTCACTGCAGGGCCTCTGACCTCTGAAGGTCCAAGGTTTGAGTACCGACAGTGGCAAAATTTTCGACACTAGCTTGCCAGCTAGGTTGAATCGAGTTGTCTGGAAGATAATTCTAGCGGCTCTTTAATATTGTCAAAGATGACAACAAAAGAACGCCAAGAGTACAGACTCTAATAACACAGAGCGTTGAAGGAGAAATGATGACTGGCATGGACAACAGTTTAAACATTATGAAAAGTGAGGAAAGCAATGATCACACCATTTAAAAAACATGAAATGTATGTCTTTTATTTTAAAATAAAAAGCAGACAAGCAAGTAATGATAAGTCTGATAGATTGAAACCGGCTTTCCAAAATTTATTGTTTTGTCAATCTTCAAAATAATTGATTTACTTCGTAACTTCAATTAAACACGCAACAGCAAATGGAAAAACTCAAAACCATGGGTCAGAGACATATACGATGTAACTAAAGAAACTTAAGCTAGAAACACAAGGGGTGCTGTTGGAAAAGTAGAGAGTAAGCGGGAAGCCATTAAGTAGGGGAAGAAGAGGCAAAAGCAGAGATATCAATTAAAATACTAGTTGTGACGAAGGATATTAAGAAAAAATTTATATAGAAAGGCAGCTTGTACGAAAGCAAGAAGGAAGTAGACTGACGATGGTTTAATGGATTATAGGGCGGAAGTACAGTTGGAGAAAGAATTAACGAAGACCAGAAGTAAAACACAAAACACATTTACACCAAATTAAGAGGGAAGGAGAAAGTAGTAAGCTAAAGTAGAAATCACTGAACAGAAACAGTGAGGACAGCTGATACTTGCCGAGGGAAGAATACTCAATGATGAGAATGAAAATAGTCAAGAAGGAATTTAGTAAACAGATGAAGTTGCAAAGAAACTGAAGATGCAGTTGAAGATGGAAAAACATCGAAGGCAATGCAAGAGATAAAATGAAGATGAGATGCGAGGTGAAACGAAAGAAGCAACTACCATGAAGCAAAAGAAAAAAGAAGGGGGGCGTAGGCACCGGAAGTAGACGCACAGGAGACAGACTCCGCAGCGGCGGCGGATACGGAAACCGGGGTGCTCCAAGAGGTGCGGTGGCAAAGTTCCAGAGCGAGTGCTCCGAACTCGACTAAACGAAATCTCATTACGAAGCGACGTTAACGTCGTTAGTGGCTAATGCCGCTTTAATGCGCTCGACTTGGATGCACTCGGCGAAAATAAACACGCGACCGCCCCCGCCGCCGCCCCCCGCGACCGCCCCCGCCGCCGCCCCCGCCACCGCCCCCGCCGCCGCCCCCGCCACCGCCCCCGCCGCCGCCCCCGCCACCGCCCCCGCCAATGGTGGGAGGGGAGGACAAATAGGCGGGGATTGAACAAGGACCCTTGGAAAGTGGGAGTGCCGACGTGATTTTGAAAGCACTGAACGGACGAGAATAACCAAGGAAGCTATGTACAACAGACGACATGAATGAAGTTAGTTTGCAGCACGCGACAACGACGTAGGCTGCTCGGTTGGATGGATTAGATAGTACTCAGGGGGAAGAAAACTGAACGAAGAAACGACGCAAGCTAAAACGAAATGCGAAAGAAGAGACCACGGAGATTGAGATGATATGAACTGAAGATCTCAAGAATTTCTCTACAAGAGATGAGGAAGTAGTCTTCCTTTCAAAATCCACGAAGGGATTGGGATAACAAGACGGCCAGATAAGAACATTTCTGTCCCATCTGCAACACTGCACCTCGGAAATACCACCGTCTTAGCGAGTTGTTTGGCAATTCTAAATGGTGCAAGTTGGGCAAAACAGTTAACGATAAGCTCAAGAGCGACAAAACTAGAAACTGCAAATCGCAATTCCTTCCCTTCCTCGGTTTAAGCCCAGCCACAATAATAAAATATTTAGAAAGTAGAGTTTGAATTTATCAGTCATTGAGTTAACTAATAAAAAAGAGTAAAAAAAGTGTTGAAAATTTGTCTTCTCAGCGTATTAAGTGTATTAGTAGTGTCAATTTAGAAGACTTTTTACTGCAGTAAAATTGCAGACACTCCTTTGCAAAAACATAGAAGTCTTCTAACCTTCAAGTAAAAATCCACGGCTTCTAACCCGACGCGGGGTCGTGACTAGACCACCACGTAAGCTGACTGCATTGCGGATACAACTAGCTCGTTTAGAACTAAAAGCGCAATTGCTCTGTAGTGACTGCCATGTGCGTGATTGCTCTGGGGTTGTCGTGATTTTTAATGGACGCTGGGTTTGCGACAGGATTTAGAAAATACGAATAGCTATCATTTTACAACACGTAAAGAAACGTTTTAATGAAGTGACTTTAAACTCAACTGATCAGCTGACTTCATTGTATTTGAAACTGACATTCCATTCAGTCTTGTAAACTTCAAGTAATATTTTTTAATAACAAATTATTACGTAAAAACGTAAACTTTTAATAACGCTTGCGGTAGTTTCTCTCTACACACCCTTCTGAACGATCGACGACCCTACATCCTAATATACATGCCACCGTTCACGAAGAAAACGTTTAGAGCGCACATTGTTCCAGCGATAAGGGCACATATGACCAAGGCGCACACGACCAAGGTGCATTAGACTATGCGCATACGACCAAGGTGCATACGACCGAGGCGCATACGAACAAGGCGCATATGAACAAGGTGCATACGAACAAGGCGCATACGACCAAGGCGCATACATCTCACGTGCTCATGATCTACGCGCATACGATCTACGCGCATTCGATCCATACCCATACGATCCACACCCACACGATCCACACCCAAACGATCCACACCCATACCACCCACATCCATACCACCCACACGCACACCCACACGATCCACACACACACACGATCCACACCCACACACGATCCACACCCACACGATCGACACGCAAACCATCAACGCGCACACGATCAAATCACGCGCGTAGTGTCGGCTGCATCAATGCGCCTGCATCCACGGCGCGACCCCAACCGCGAGCGCTTGTGGGTTGGCGTGTCGGCGTCGGCGGCGGCGCCGTGCGGTCGGCGCACTCGAGCGTAGCGGCCTGCGCGGCGGCATTGCGCTGCGTCGTAGTGCGCTGTGTGGCGTCGCGTGGCGTGGGGCGGTGTGAGGCGTCGCGGCGCCGCCTGGCGTGGGCCGCCAAGGCCGTGGCGGCGCGCCTCCCTTGGCACTCGAGAGCGCACGGCGAGGAGCGCTCCCTCGGACAACACGGGTGGGCTTGCGCGCCCGCGGCCTCGCCACGCCCACTCACGCCGCACCGCCCGCCCACGGAGTTTAAACGGCTCATTCGGACCGGTCATTCGGACCGGAGTGCCAAGGTGGCTCAGGGCAGCGAATGGTGTCACTGGAGTGCCTCTGACCGGGAGGTCCCATGGGACGAGTCCCGATTTTCGACACTAGCAGCGGGAGTGGTGGTTCAGTGCATCAGCTGATGCACTGAAGCGCCTTTAAACGGGAGGTCTTAGGTTCGAGTCCCGAGGGCTGCAGGATTTTCGATACTACCTTTTCAGTTCAGTCAGTTCAGTCAGCTTTTCAGCCTCTGTCTGTAGGAGAATTATAGCGGTCGAATGCTCTGATCGGTAGTTTTACATGTTTCTTCCGATCATTCTACGCGAATGCCGCAGTAGTACCCTATCACTCAAGCATGGTCCGCATGCGACCTCTCCTTCCTCTTCATTTTCCGTTCTACGTCTCTTACTTACACACACATTCACATGCTGAAGATTACCACAATTCTCGGGAGACCAGGCGGGACCTTAGAGATGTCCCGGCTGGGCTGGTGCCCCGCTCGTGGGAGATTCCTAGTTGGAGAAAACCTCGCTGACAGGTCGGCGCCGAAATTCACGATCCAGCGGAGGTAGATCACCGCCATAAAAACGTGCACTTCACTTACGGGACTAATGACTTAAGCAGTTGACGGGCCATAAGTAATTAACCAATCAACAAACGATATTTAGAAGTTCAAAAGATGCTAGACAACTTTTTTTGTTGCCATTGTCGATTACTAATATTTATATTCATTATTAAAATGCAATTCGTGGGGGTAGTCGTGATAGCTGAGGCTGTAGCAATATATGCTGACCGTTACAGAAATAATTGCCAATAACATTGTTTCGTGGGTCTCGTATATTGGACATGAATTCTTCAGTCTCAGTCAACGTTCATGTTTACTACAGCTACGATTGAAGTCAGAAGGATAGTGATTTAGTAAAAATATTTATTTCAAGCTGTTATATTAATATAAAGTTAGAATTTCATCACTGAAAAAATTAATACAGATTCTTCATTACACGCTACACCTACAACGTCAAAACCCCATCTGGAGCTGGGGACTAGAAAAGGAAGAAGAAGGAGAAGAAGAAGATTGTCTAAGACAAACCAGACACCGAGACGTGTTCAGGGTGACACAATGACAGTCTAGTGTCATCACGAGTATCTTCTCAAGATCAATCGTGTTCGATGTCAAAAAGAAAAGGCTACTCCGAATACTGCTAGAAGTAATTCTCTTACCATAACATTTCCGACCGATTTCAAACTTTTACTGATATAAGGCAAAATTCTAGTTTAATATCGAGCCTGTACTCTCTTAAGTCATTTCGGACTTCAGGACAGACTCCATTATTTATGCTGTAATCACGTCAGCATGCCACGGACCGTTTGCTGAATCATTTGTTGAGATGTATCGTATAATCACGATCAGATAACCACAGGATATGTCAACACAATACGAATGAGAAATCAGAGAAAACTTGACTAACGGAACTCAGAGCCACTATTACTCGCGAATACAATGCCTTACAGAAATCTTAACATCTTTCGTCATAGAGGAAAATGTGATCTTCATCTCCTTGCAGAGCTACATTCTGTAAACCAGGAAGACTTGTAAGCAGTTTTCGCAATTTGTGTTTAGTGTGAAGATGAATGTTCGGTAGTTCCCAACTGTATTAGGGAGATGGTTTCAGAAGATTCTGAAACTAAAGTGGGATTGTTTATTCCATGCATAATCACCAACAGAAGTATTCACCCCAATCTTTTCTCTTATTTTCAATCTTCGATGAGAAAAAAAGACAACAATGCAAATACAACAAAGTTTGAAAATAGGTCCAACGCTAACATGAGTTTTTTTTTTTCTCTCTACTTGTTCTGAGATTCAGAGCACCAACCCGATATGAAATGACGCATTGATTAATTCACAGAATCTTCGGTGAGAAAATATGAATTGTAGTTCGAGCTAAACAGAAATTGAGCAACACAAGCTGAGTTTGCGGTGAATTTATGGAGGAGACTTTTAAGGACGTTTACGCATTCCAAAGCCTCTCCACATCTCAAGTCATCCGTTATTTATTTATTCACCATTCATTCAACATCCACCAAAGGGCATATTTGTCATCTTCAGTCCTATTTCCCGTAATTAACAATTCATTTAGAAAACCATCTTACAAAGTAGAAATAATATTGACGAAAGAAATTGAAAAGTAGAAATATTATGAATTGCTGCAGAAGACAACCACCCAAGATGTTTAGAAGTATTGTATTCCGACTGTAACGAATGTGCCAAACGTATCCGAAACATGAATCGCTGGTTTGATTTCTTCATTCGCAGAGAACAGAAGTGCGAGTTTCCAGTTCGTTTATGTAACTGTTCACGCGACATAATCCGTTTTCTATTAAAGACATAGGATGACCTCCTACACATATTAAAAGTGATGTCACTATGGTATCACTATGGTATATCTGTGTAACATTACAAAAAATATTTTTCAGAGTTCTCATATTCTTAATATGATGCTCAAAAAGTAGATACATCTGTGCACAGAATCAGTAGAATTTGGAAGATCTGGAAATAATGTGCGAAAAATTTTTACATATCTTAATGTACTGTGACTTCTCCTTCCCGCGTTCATCGATGTTTTAAACATCGATGTATTGATGCCGATGTTTTTTGAACATTGATGTTTTATGGTCAATGTTTTTAGGAATACGATGTTTTGTTCGTGGATGAAAAAATTCCATAATCACAATTTTGTAAAAGTTAAAATATGAAATAACTGATAGTACCACTGTCTGTTTTCTAAATACACGAACGCGATATGCACTACCTTCATTGAAAAGCCTGTTATTCATTGCCCGAGATCATGATGCTCTGATATTTCCTTCGTCTTTCCTCGCATTTCGCACATGAAGAGGCGATTTTAACTTTGGTTTAATTATAAAATAAGATGCATCGATGTTCAAAAACATTGATGGTTATTGTTCGATGTATTGTCAACATAAATGTTTTAATTTTGAACATCGATGCTACGCAACATGTTTTGTTGTCGATGTCGCATCATTATACTTGGGTTTTTCTAACGAGGCATCTGAGGGTAGTATCTCCAAGAAGGAATATGGCAGGCGTATTCGCGTCTTTCTCGGTCGTGCCGCTAAAGTCGCTCGATCTGCAGCACTGCTTGATATGGTCGCGATTATGCGACATATTGTGGCAAGACCGAGAGAGACGCCAAAAATCGTGCCATTTCCATCTTAGAGATATTACCCTTTGATGCCTCGTTAGACTGATTGTTAGTGACTCCCAGCTCGTCAACTACTATGGTCATTAGTCCCGTAAGTGTAGTGCGTGTTTTTATCGGGAGGTGGCAGTGGTATTCTCCCGCTGGGTGGCCTGATCCGGCGCCGACCTACCGTCGTCTAACGGGGTTTTCTCCAACCAGGTACCTCCCACCAGCGGGGCTCCGCCCCAGCCGGGACAAGTTCGAAGTCCCCGACCGGTCTCCCGGCATGTGCGATAGTGTAGTGCATGTTAGTCTAAGTGTGTGTGTAAGGGGAGAGGATAGGACAAGGAAGAGGAAGGAAAGATCGCGCGCGGTCCGCGGCCAGTTTGTTAGGTTACTGCTCCGGCATTCGCCTGTGTTGGTCGAAGAAACCACGGAAAACTACCAATCAGAGCAGCCGTCCTCTAGAATTCTCCTCCAGACAGCGACTGAATTCGACGTAGCTGAAGTCACTACTGACGAAATCCCTGTCGAAAATCGTCAAGCAGCGAGCTAGTGCTCGCCCTATCCCGACCAGCTGACGTGTTCGGCGAATGTTCGCTCCCTTTGATGTGTCCAAAAGACCGACACGCGGTGGATAGCACCAACCCCGAATGTTCGTCACTCGACACAGCAAGCAACTCATCCACACTACTCGGTATTCGGCAAGCGGTCGCCCGCTGTTCGTCGAATAACGAATGTGAGGAGCCGCCCTAGTAAAAAACTAGGCACAGAACAACACCGGTGGCGAGGTACTCACTTGCAGTAGTAGAGGCGACCGTCGGCTCCCTGGTGGACGGACCAGTCCTTCTTGAGCGCGCGCTGCAGCTCGTGCACGTGCGCCGCCCGCGCCGCCTGCTCAGCCGCCGCCGTCGCCGCCGTCGCCGCCGCCGTCGTCGCCGCCGCCGCAGCCACCGCTGCTACCGTGGCCGCGCCGCCCACGCCGCCGCCCCCACCGCCGCCGCTGCCGCCGGGCGCCACCACGCCGTCGTGCCACGTCGGCGTCGAAGTGGTCGAGGTCGTCGTCGTCGGCTGCAGCAACATGGGCCACGTTGCCGTCGCCACGCGCCGGCCCGGCTCCACCTACGGCACACGGGAACTTCCGGTTAAGGTGGCTCCACACATGAGGAGCAAACATTCAAAAAGTGACATGTCCATTTGGAAAAAATTGAGTTCTTCTGTTGTTTTTACGTAGAAATTTAATTCCAAAAGGAAATGTAAGAAGTGATTGATTAATTGATTTTTCGTGTTTCCGGACGCGTCAACTGCGTCGGTCATTAGTCCCGTTAGTGTATGCATGTTTTTTTTCTCGGGAGATGACAGTGATCTTTCCCCCGCTGGATGGCGAGATCCGGCGCCGACCTACCGTCGGCTAGTGGGGTTTCCCCCTAACCAGGACTCTCCCACCTGTGGGGCACCGCCCCAGCCGGGATAAGCTCTAAGCTCCCGACCTGTCTCCCGGAATATGTGGTAGTGTAGTGCATGTTAGTGTAAGTGTGTGTGTGTAAGGGGAGAGGATAGGACAAGGAAGAGGAAGGAAAGATAGCGCGCGGTCCGTGGCCCGTTTTGGTAGGGTACTGCTCCGGCATTCGCCTGGTGTTGATCGGAGAAAGCACGGAAAACTACCGATCAGAGCAGCCGGACGCTAGAATTCTCCTCCAGACAGCGACTGAATTCGATCTAGCTCAAAAGCTAGTGTGGAAAATCCTGCCGCCGTGGAGAGTGGGAACCTAGGACCTCCCGGTCAGAGGCGCTGCAATGACATCAGTTGATGCACTGAGCTACCCCTCCCGGTGAAATGTAAGAAGTCTTACAATACATTACGACTCTTAATTATGAAGCTCTGCCAGCAGAGCTCTAAAGCGCCTGCCAACGGAGGCTTGCTGGGAGGACAAGGGGCAACTGCAATTGGCTGGGGGCCGTTCATAAATCGCAAAACCGAACACTAGGCCTCGCAAGCCCCTGATAGAAGTTTATAAATAGCTTTCGCCCTTCGTAGTACTCTATTCGTTGCGTTAAAGACAGTGTTGAAAAGTGTAATATTTGGGTTAATTTTTTCATTTTTATTAGAAAAGAGTGTAGTGGACATGTCACGTTTTGAATGTTCGCTCCTCACATGCGGCATTCACAGAGCAGCGAGCTAGTGCTCGCGCAATCCCGAGGAGCTGATGCATTCGGCGAATGTTCGCTCACTTTCATGTGCCCAAAAGACTGGCACGCGGTGGGTAGGACGAACCCGAATGTTCGTCACTCGGCAAATAGCAAGTAACTAATTCATCCACACTACTCGGGATTCGGCGAGCGGTGGCTCGGTGTTCGCCGAAAAACGAATGTGAGGAGCCGCCTTTACAGCAGGGATTCACAACCTTTTCTTTCGTCGACCCCTTTTAAACGAATTGTTTACTTCACTAACCTAATTCAAGACAATACTTTCTAAAATTAATATATGTATTTAAACTAGTTGAAACTTATTGAATTAACTTTTTTATCGATTCACAATTAGGAAGTGCAACTTAGTGGAATAATTCGCCGCCCTTACGTTTTCTCTATAATCATAACACAAAGAAGTGCATATAAATGGCTTAAAGATAAATTCTTACACCAATATTCTCGTAAATATCTCGATGTTTCAATAATCGAGGCTTCCTTTTTTGACTAGTTTAATTTCTAATGTACAGGAATGGTTACAAAATATTGAGTGTTTTGTTTTAAGATCTAGCCATTACATTTCACGAGCGCGGTTTGATGTGAGTACTTTCTTGCGTGATAGAGTATCGTTGTGAATGCATAGTTACAATTTCATAAGTTTTCGAAACATCCTAATATCTAAGAAAGAAGAGCGGATAATAAAGAAGAGGGGTGGATCAGTAATTAGTTACACATTTAGTTCCTTTTTATAAAAAAATGTTTATTAAGTTCATTAATATTTTTTTGTAATCAATGGGATCTTAATCGTCCTGATTAGGCGCCGACTCATATTTGGCTACTGGCCACTAATCAACCCCTGAATCATTGTTCACCCCCAACAAAATTCCATGGACTCTCAGGGGGTCTATACCGACCCCGTTGGAAATCCCTCAGAGGATTCTGAGCGCCGCCCTCCCACTAGGGATGGGACAGCCATGTCGAAGATCAAAACTCCGATGTTTTATACAAACATCGCTGTTTCAAACATCGACATATTGAAACCAATGTTTTAAACATTGATATTTAGGTTCAATGATTTTATGTTTTCCATGTTTTCTTACTGAATGAAACATTCTGATAATTACAATTTTTGTAAAAGTTAAAATACGAAATTATAAATTTTGGTAGTACTGTCAGGTTGTGTGTTCGAACCAAAGGTACGCGGCATGTAAAACCTACATCGAGCTGTCTCTCGCTTGAGATGATCCTGATACCCTCTTAGTATTTACAACAGTCTGCAGCGCCTCTGACCGGAAGGTCCTAGGTTCGAGTTCGCTGACGGCGACAGGATTTTCGACACTAGCTTTTCAGCTAGGTCGAATTCAGTCGCTGTCTGGAGAAGAGTTCTAGCGGCCGGCTGCTCTGATCGGTAGTTTTCCGTGGTTTCTCCGATCAACACCAGGCGAATGCCGGAGCAGTACCTTAACAAACGGGCCACGGACCGCACGCGATCTTTCCTTCCTCTTCCTTGTCCTATCCTGTCCCCTTACACACACTTACACTAACATACACTACACTAACACATATCCGGGAGACCGGTTGGGAGCTTAGAGCTTGTCCCGGTTGGGGCGGTACCCCGCTGGTTGGAGAGTCCTGGTTGGGGGGAAACCCCACTAGCCGACGGTAGGTCGTCGCCGGATCTCGCCATCGAGCAGGGTAAGATCACCGCCATCTCCCGAGAAAAAAACATGCACTACACTCACGGGATTAATGACCAAAGCGCCCGGAAACACGAAAAAATCAATCAATCAATTTACAACAGTATTTCTCGTACTTCGCTCACTGAGGCTCTTGAGAGACATCGTTGTATTAATATTGAATTTCGATGGATCGTACTTGATATTTTGTTATCGAAGTCGCATCACTACCTCCGACTCGTCTCCCTCTCCGATTGAGTATTTTGTTTGAGTATTTTGTTTTTGTTAGTTTTTTAATACAAAAATTAGACAATATTCAAGAAAACATTAAAAATATCGTTTTTTTTCTTTTATTAATATACGTGTATGTAGTACTTAATTAATTCTGTACTTTTCGTAATTCAGTTTCGAGACTATTAGTAGTTGTAAATTAATATTAATAATACTATTAGCATTAACTATTATTAGTTTTTATTTATTCAGCAACAACTAGGATTTGGCAGCAAAAATGCGTTTAAGATAATACAATATAGAACTTCTTAATTCGTTTAATTTTTATTCCATACGTTGTATTAGATAAAGTCACTGAATTCCATCAGATAGTTTAAAATAGAGTATTTTGTTTTTGTTAGTTTTTTAATACAAAAATTAGACAATATTCAAGAAAACATTAAAAATATCGTTTTTTTTCTTTTATTAATATACGTGTATGTAGTACTTAATTAATTCTGTACTTTTCGTAATTCAGTTTCGAGACTATTAGTAGTTGTAAATTAATATTAATAATACTATTAGCATTAACTATTATTAGTTTTTATTTATTCAGCAACAACTAGGATTTGGCAGCAAAAATGCGTTTAAGATAATACAATATAGAACTTCTTAATTCGTTTAATTTTTATTCCATACGTTGTATTAGATAAAGTCACTGAATTCCATCAGATAGTTTAAAATAGAAGTCACCCTCTCAATCCGTAGCATCTAGGTACAGCTGTAAACGTAACACTTAAACCCGAATTCAGCCAGTGACCGAATGTTTTACTCACCACCACAAGGATCGGAACAAATTACTCATGACGCGTCCTAAATATTTCTCTTCGGTCACTGTCGGAAATGAAATATCAGAAATATCAGCCTGAAATACGAAATGTTCGTCCATCCACAACATTCTGTGGTAAACACATTTCCTCAAAGAACAGAACATTAATATCGATCTTTCCGCAAGCACGAAATCCCTTCTAAGCGTTTCGCAGCTAAACACTTTTGTACAACACTTCATCTTTTACAATTAAGAATTATAGTAATTAACTGCCATTTATTTATCTACTTAAATTACGCAATTTATCTTTGACTATAAAACTTTTGAACCTCTCTTGATTTTCAAATGTAAGCTTTAACAAGTAAACATCTTTAACTTCAAGAAAAGATACGAGTAAATATCTGACTCGGGGAGATGAGAAACGCATCAATAGCTATGTAGGAGCAGAATTACAATCACAATGGAACAAGCTAAACATTGTCAATTATCTTCATTTTTCTGTGCATTTTCTGGATGCTACGAGCCATGTTCAAGGAAATAACATCACTGTATCTAATGCCTCTGTTTGGCATTCAACTCGACGCAATGTGGCAAATAGCAACTCTGCATTACCTCCGCGGCGTATCTCTTCGCATCGACCCCACGATTGGATTTCCTGTCATCGCTGCTGGTTTTGAAATTTCGCTGTTTTTGTCATTCTGATTAATGAAGCCATGCGCTCGACAGAACTCTCATTTGAGTAATTCGTGAAGAGCGACGTTTCAGTGATAACGGTCAATCTTCGCCCCACCGTGGCTCGTAATGAATCGAATACACGTGAAAATATTGCATTTCAATACAGTAGATATTCTTTGAAAAAGTACATTATTTAATTCACTTCATGTTGAACCGAAACTGTTTATTAAATTTTGGAACAACGAACAAAAGTACTTAAAGAAGACGGTTCTACGAATTTATATCTTAACTCCACATTTGAGCACAAAATGAATTCGCAAATGCATTGCCACCTTTATATATCGCACGCCTGGTTTATTATATATTTTAGCGTAGAGTACCCAAATGTATGTACAGAGTGTTGCATTGGCTATGATTAAAAATAATAGAAAGAAATGAATAAGATGCAAGATAGGACAGAAAAGAGTAGAGAAAAGAGGAAAGATTGACGATTTTGTGTATCCCGCGCAACAACTCTATGGTCAGTAGACCCTTAGGTGTAATGCATGTTATATCCCTGACGGTGGCGGTGATTCTTCCCCTTTGGAACGTGACATGTCACCGACATACGCGTAGGCTTACTGGGTTTCCCCTCTAAGTATCTCCGATAGCGGGGACACGCTTTAAGGTCATGTCTGGTATCCCGACATTTTTGGCAAGAGCCTCTGTGCGTACGTGCGTGTATATATGTATGTATGTATGTATATACGTGTGTGTGTGGGTGCATGTAAGGAGAGAGTACTAAAGGAGGAGGTAAGGAGATCTGTGGCCCGTTTGTTAACATACTGCTCCGGCATTCGCCTGGTATTGATCAGAGACACTTCGGAAAACTACCGATCAGAGCTGTCGGCCACTAGACATCTCTAGTCAGCGGCTGGATTCGATCTTACGATCTAGCTAGTGAGAAAGAGAGAAATATAGAGAAAAGGATTGAGGAAATAATAGAGAGGAAAGATAGAATAAAAGATGAAAGATGAGGAAACGAAGAGGATAGATAAAAAGGAGACGGAGGAGGAAACGAGGCACAGAGAATATTCAACAGGAAAAATAGTGTAACATAATGGTCACATTTTGCACAAGTTGCACAGACATCTCGAATATACGTAGACAGTAAAATTACACATATACACGTCTCTGCAGCGCCTCTAACCGGGAGGTCCTAGGTTCGAGTCCTGACGGCGGCAGGATTTTCTACACTAGCTTTACAGCTAGGTCGAATTTCGTCGCTGTCTGGAGGAGAATTCTAGCGACCGGCTGCTCTGATCGGTAGTTTTCCGTGGTTTCTCCGATCAACACCTGGAGAATGCCGGAGCAGTACCCTACCAAACGGGTCACGGACCGCGCGCGATCTGTCCTTCCTCTTCCTTGTTTTATCCTCTCCCCTTACACACACACTTACACTAACATGCACTACACTACCACGTATTCCGGGTGACCGGTCGGGAAGTTAGAGCTTGTCCCGACTGGGGCGGTGCCCCGCTGGTGGGAGAGTCATGGTTAGGGGAAAGCCCCACTAGCCGACGGTAGGTCGGCGCCGGATCTCGCCATCCAGCGGGGGAAGATCACCGCCATCTCCCGAGAAAAAAACATTCACTACACTAACGGGACTAATGACCAAAGTAGTTGACGCGCCCGGAAACACGAAAAAATCAATCAATCACATATACACGCTCGTAGTTTTTAATACGACAGCACAATTTACGAAGATTAGGTAGGCGTTAGCTAACCACCAAACGTAGGCAATCTATTCCGAATATCAACAGGGGGATGGTACTTGAATCCTCTTAAAATACGCATGTCCATTATTGACCTCGATCTCCTCTAACAAATTATTCCTATCAGTATCAGAGGGATTAATTTGTATAACCTCGCCCACCTAGTTTTCGCTATGGCATTTAACCAGATGCTTTATTTAGCGGTAAAACAAGGTTATTCACAGGCAACTGTCATGCAAACTCACTATGTTTTTTGCATTTCCAAGTCCACATACATTTTTTTTACCTACTTGATTAGGACATACTATTTTTAATACCTACTTGATTAAAAAAAATATATAAATGTTCTTCATGGATTGAAACAAGAGGTCGATGGTATATTTAAATGTAAAGAAAGAATTGAATAAGTAAAATGTGCAACAGATGTAACTGATGAGAAGAGAATATTATTAAAATAATTGGAGTAATTAAAATTCGGTGATGTAAGCCACAGATATTTTCCGATTAACCCGATTCAGAAATAAAAAAAACTTTTGAAAAACGAGTAAACAAATTTTCGCCTAGTAACACTCGTTGATCCGTGAATATGACAAATTCATTTTTTACGGATCTAGCATACGACTACGACTAAAAGGCCTGCCAAGCAAAAAGAAGATTGTGTACCATATGCCACAGAAGAATTTATGTACCACATACCGCAGGTGATTCAAAGAAGATGTGAAGAAATGAATAAGTAAACCGGATAGGTTGGCCATCTTGGATAGCTTAAAAAAGTGTCTAAAATAAGCGTCAAAGCCCTATAAATTTTATCATGTCAACATTCTCCAAAAACGTTGTTCTTGTATCGATATGTTCATGTTGTTAGGGTTCCAATATACGCTTGTTATTCCACGTATGTCTTATCCACAATTAATACGGTTCCACCAGTGTATGTGCATACCTAACAGTTATACGGCAACGTGTTGTGATACGTCATATGATCTGCTTTGAGGATTTGTTTACGTTACCGCTCAAACACGAAGTCACTGGAGTAACACAAAGCTCGGCTTGCTCTCATCATCAATATCGGTGGGATTAAAATGTACCTCCGCCGACGATTGTTTAAAAATAAATTTTATTATCCTTGTTCGACATTATTACGTCTTTTAAGGGTTTTTGTTACTTAATATATACAATTTTTAACAACATTTCATCAAACATGTACAATGTTTGAAGACAATATTGACAATATAAGACAATAACTAACAACTAAGGATACCCAGGAAGGGTCCTTCAGAAATATACATACAATATTTGGATTAAAAACATAAATATTGAATTTAGAAATGTTGGAACCTGCTTTACAGCTAATTAAGGAGGATATAGTAGGTCTTTAGAATATCTTGATTTTATTCGTGGAAAAAGATTGATTTACCTGGAGTGTACAAAGGAGTGGCTGGGTAAGATGAAAGAGAAGAGTAGAAATTGGAAGAAAGGTTTAAAATCCACGGTTTCAGAGATGCTATAGATAATTCTTTTAAAATTTGATCATTTCTGATATACCATGGAGCTATACCGCCGACGAATATACCCGAATATACCCGCCGATATACCGACGAATATACCCGCCGACGAATGAGTGGCTACCGATATACCGACGAATATACCCGCCGACGGATGAGTGGGTACCGATATACCGACGAATATACCCGCCGACGAATGAGTGGCTACTGATATACCGACGAATATACCCGCCGACGAATGAGTGGGTACCGATATACCGACGAATATACCCGCCGACGAATGAGTGGCTACCGATATACCGACGAATATACCCGCCGACGAATGAGTGGGTACCGACATACCGACAAATATACCCGTCGACGAATGAGTGGCTACCGATATACCGACGAATATACCCGCCGACGAATGAGTGGGTACCGATATACCGACGAATATACCCGCCGACGAATGAGTGGCTACCGATATACCGACGAATATACCCGCCGACGAATGAGTGGGTACCGATATACCGACGAATATACCCGCCGACGGATGAGTGGGTACCGATATACCGACGAATATACCCGCCGACGAATGAGTGGCTACTGATATACCGACGAATATACCCGCCGACGAATGAGTGGGTACCGATATACCGACGAATATACCCGCCGACGAATGAGTGGCTACCGATATACCGACGAATATACCCGCCGACGAATGAGTGGCTACCGATATACCGACGAATATACCCCCCAACGAAGGAGTGGGTACCGATAAAGTTCGACAGAGCGCTGATCTCAAGACAAGCTTGTTAGTAAGATTTTAAAGTAATGAGTAGACCTCTGAAGTTCAGGCATTGATTTTACCTAAATTAGGCAGACAAAATGACATTTGGTTTCACAATAACAGGCATGCAAAATGGCAAAGAAACAATGAAAAATCACTATTTAAAATGTATTATTGTAAATGAATAATTAAAAGATTTAAATATTTATTCTAACTTTAAAATTTACATCAGAAAGGAAGGAAACGACATTTTCTTTGTTATATTGACTGTACATGTGTACCCGATATCATTACGAATTTGTTTTACTCGCGATGCTGACCCTACGAAAAGCCATTGTGGGCTCCTTTTAATCTTGGAAAGACATCATTGAAATCAGGATTACAGTTTTCGTTTTTCACACATGTGTAATCGCCAGCACAAAGAAGGTTCGTATGGTTTATTATTCGCAAAAATATCACACACATGTCCTCAAAAGTGTTATGGTCAAAAATTGGATGGGATTCCTCGAGAACGAAGAAAACCTAACGGGATGAAGAAAAAAAATCATAACTCTTGACTCGTATCATCTTCCTTTCTCTTTTACATTTTTGCCTGCCTGGCCCTGGATGCTGTGCTTGCGAAAGTGCCTTTCTATTGTCTAGGCTTGCAGGTGTTTCCAGCTTGATCAAGATCAGTTCAAGGAGAAAAAAGTAAAATTATAACGAAAAAGGAAAAATAAGGCAAAATACTAAAAGTAGGCTCAAACCCAAAAGTGAAAATCAACTAAAACTACTTCAGAAGCACAATTAAATGATTCCTGTTAAAAGTCACAAAAACGTAATAATAATAATAATAATAATAATAATAATAATAATAATAATAATAATAATAATAATAATAATAATAATAATGAGAAAAACTTATTCCAAACTTCTGGGCTCTAGTACGAGTACGATTAAAATATTTCATCAATTTTTCGTCAGCCAAACAGAGCGTCGAAATGTCAGACACACTCACAGGTTGACAGTACTTCAGGGATTGTAATCCTCTTTACAAATAAATCGCAATACTAGCGATACAAACAAAGCCTCAGTCCGGTCATAGTTTCAGAGACATCCTTCAGCCGTGCCAAAGTCTCTGCATACCGTATCCGACTGTGTGCTACGCAACGTGCAAAGATTTCCGCCGCAAACCGCACGGTCTTGCCACCGCTCCGACGCTCCCAGCGGCCGAGAAGTGCTTTTCCAAGGCCTGCCAAGCCGTTTCGTCCACGCGCTTCCTTTTTCGTGCGGAGATTCTCCGCGAGATAAGCGACTGTTTCTTTATTAAAATGCTCCACACTAGCAATGCACGTACTTTGCGTTTCTCTAGCGAGGTTCTACCAGAGGTAGAACGGTGCTTCTTGGTGAAACATTCCGAAACGAGTTATGAGGTTTAAAAATATTTTCCCAAACTGCATGTTTCACTTGCACTTACACTTGCAACAAGACTCAGAAATGCGCTCTAAGAGGTTATGAATAAAACATGTGATTCAAATAAATGTTTCATTATGATAAGTACGGGTACTTAAAAAATAACACTATCACAGTTACAGACCTTATTACCTTTATCGAAATCATTTTCATATTCGTTCTCATTAGTGCTACTGGTCAGCATCATTTCCAGCCCTACTACATATTAGAATAATCTCTTCGCGACAAAGCGAATAGTGTTCTAAAATATGTAAATACGTATAGTATGTATAAGAAGGATCGTATTGTTATTGGGCAGTCCGTTCTCATAATTAGTCAGCTATTAATGCACCATGTGATTGATTCAGTTTCCCGAAGCAGTAAAAAGTCACAGAAATAATCCATTTGTCTCCTTGTGCTCATACTATACCTTGATTAGAAAAGAGAAAGGGCGATAATCCATTTTGCTAAAAAAATAATAGTATGCTGATTGCTACGGTCATGTCCGATAAATATATTCCATTTTAATAATGTCAATCATCTCACTGATTTTATTTGGAAAATTATTTTCAGAGTCGCTACCTGAACTCGAATGAACGTTAATTGTACAACGAATGAACATACTTGTAACAACTTAAAAGCACGCGCTGCATGCTAAAATTCAAAATAAACAGTTTACCTATACGTTCTTTTCCGAAATTTCTCTTGTAATGATCAAGAATAATCAGGTGAAAAAGTATTACTCCCCCCTCCAGTAGAGATGCTTAGATTAACGCCTCATTTGCCCCGAATGTTGCACTGGAAGAGGTATAATGTAACCGTGAATTGAGCACAGACATACGGACACATGCCGGTTACGCAATTACTACATAGTTTGTGATTATTATATCGAAATCGTTTATATTTTCTCACTTATTCTTAATTTTATAAATAATACATTGCTTATATCTAAGATATTGACAAACTGAAAATGGATATGCAGATTTTGGAACTCACTGTTCACCTTTCATAATAATAAGTATAGTCGCTCTATTGTAACAGATGATCGACAGCCGAGAGGGGGTGAGCTGGGAAGCCAAATATTTGTTTAACAAGCTACTATACAAAATGGTTATCACATTTTTATCGCATTACATGACTTCTAAATAAGAATTTGCATTATTAATAGACGTTTTATTTCAAGGTAATGATTTTTTTAAAACTAAAATGCCACAATTGATATCCCACACCTCTGAAATACTTTCTGGATCACCCCTGCCATCTTTATAATCACGGGGCAACCGAACTCTGGGAAGTTCTGAATATCTCAGTAAAATCCCATCTTGGTGAATATGGAACGCGTTCATTCTGCCATTGGCAAGACAAACGCCTTCCCGGGCCCTCCAGCCCTTCCGCTCCGCCCGAGAGGTGCACGGCCTGCAGCGGGCAGGAAGCCTCCCGGCGCGCGAGGCAGGCAGGCGAGGGGCCGGAGCCGGGGCCCGGTGCCCCAGATTGGCAGCGTCCTTGGCGGGCGCGCGCCCGCGGCCGTGCCCCCTCCGCCGCCCCCCTCCTTCGCCCGGCGGGGCGTCCCGCGACCCTATCGCCCCGCGCCAACACCGCCGCCGCCGCCGCCGCCGCCGGAAGCCCGCGGTTCTCGACGGGCAGGCCGGTTGCTCCTCGCCGAGCCGAGCCGCTCGCTGGCTGGCTTGCTCGCGCACGCCTGCCGCCGGCTGTGATTTCTACCGGGAACCATCCGCGCCACAGTTGGTTCTGTACAGCCGGGGCTAGACATCGGATGTTTAGGGAAATGCCTATTTTTTTTTCTAGAGAACTTATTTAAAGGCTGATAATATATGTCCACGAATCATGACAAATGAAGACATTTGACGGAATTTTATAATGCTTATTTTTGCTTATTTTAGCATAAATGCCTATTTTTTGCATAAATACCTTTTTGAGGACTTTTTTGCCTTTTATTTAATATATTTATATACAATGCTAAGATATCGGAAAATCGGGGATGGTCCAACGTGACCATTCATTACGAAACCTTCAATTCACGTCTTGAAATTTAAAATTACGAGAGAATTCCTGAAAGTATACCAAGTGATTTTTCTCCATTTCCCTATTTCACAAATACTAGCCATGATCTGAGAACATGGACGATTGACAATACGCAGAGGGAACCGAAATTTTAAGTGGAAATAAATATAAATTTCCAGAAGGTTTCAGTGTTGCTAGTGTTGGACTGCTAAAACATATGCCAGTCACATCGTTCAGATATCCTTCTCCGCATTAAAATTGATTTTGTCTCCCAGTCGTCGCAAATTTGAAATTGTGATCCTTGAAAAGTTACTGGTAATATGTAAATATTACTGGTTAATGGAAACTATTAAGAATAAAATGTACAAGATTTGTAAATATGTAAATCTAGTTTTACATTAAAATGTACAAGATTTGTAAATATGTAAATCTAGTTTTACCTTAAAAATTTACGAACTGGTTTTGTGCATTTAAGTTTACAAAATAATATATAAAAAAATTACAATTTTCCATTTTATTGTGTATGTAACTTATGACAGTGCCTTTTCCCTCCTTATCCTTAACATTTTCAGTGCCTTTTTAGGCGCCTAAAAGACGATTTTTTAGTGCCTAAACATCCGATGTCTAGCCGGGACCCTCTGGCGGAAAATTCGGCTCTTGGTCCTTATCGTAAAGGAAGAGACAGAATCGGCTCACATCCGCGAGAACACGGCGAACGACAACACAACCAGCCGCGCTAGAGAAAGCGGAATGGTGTCGTATTTACAAACTTTGAAGGCTTTATGGCACTTCGCTACGCGTGTTCAACGACTCGGTGAGAATCCGGCCTACGTGATTTTAGGGGGCGGATTTTAATGAAAACATCGCCAAAAATGATCAATAAAATTCTCTTAACATGTTTTTAAAATGCCCTAAAAGCAAAGAAAAATGACGCAAAAACTGTGATCAATACCAGTTCAGATGAACAAGTTAAACCGTTGGATATGTTACTGATGTAATCGAGGCTGCTTCTATTCGTTCAAGTGAACTCAGCTTTCAAACTTGGTTTGGACTGTTCTTTACCAGAAAATTTGTCTATAGTTATCCCAAAATCGCTTGAACTGCCAATGACGATGACAGGTGTCACAGGAACTTAGATTACACTCACAATGGCTGTCATTACAACTTCTGAGCGAAGAAATCGAATAGGCTACCAAGTATAGGTACTCAGGAATTCTATGGAGAACATTTGTTGCATCTCGTAAATATTATTTGAAGCAAGTACCATTAAAATGATGTTAAAATCGACGAAATCAGCGAAAAAATCATTAAAAATTATGGAAAAAGTTAAAAAATGACTTATCAGCCGAAATCGATAAAAAATGACCTATAAAATGGGTCATTTCCTTCTGTCATAACATGAAATGAATTTCTATATTAAACGGCATTGTTATAAAGTGAAAATAAAAAAATACATTTCATTAAAATCCGCCCCTAGTGATTAACATATAGATCATCCCTGAGTCTGTGAAAAGCTTTTTATGCCAAAGTACTTTTTTGCTGAGCACTTAACTGGATAGTTCCACTCTCCGCTGCATCTGTCCAAGTTCAGTGACGAGGGTCCGGCGTTCTGTTAATACAAAACATCCTTGATGCTGTGCGACACAATTTCCAACTGTTATTTAAACTACGTAAACAGAATGCCTTCCTTCCCGCCATTCTTAGTTCACCGATCTCGCGACGTCGGAGTCGACTCATTACGTTAAGGGAAGAGACCCAAATATTCTTCGGAGGCACAAAGCGTTCGACATACACAATTACACTTGTCTGGACTAATAATACTTTTTTCTACTCCCCTTGTATAGTTCTGTCATTTGATGGCTGCAACCCGTTGCATAATTATACAGATTTCGACACAGATTTCATTATGACAAGTTCTTGACCAATCAGAGCTTTACAAACAAAATATTGACAATCATTGAGAATCTTTATAGTAAATGTTTCGTTTGATTGTATACATTAATATTGCATTTAGTTATTATGCTTGTCAGTTTTAATTTCTTTGATTATTAGTAATTTTTGCGTGGAATAGTATTTTAAATAAATTGGATCTTAATTTCACTTTGATTCTATTTGACTAGCGCAGTGGTAGTTATAGGAGGAAACATTTGACTGACGTTAAGATCGGAACGCAAGTCATTTTGGTTTATATGTTACTGCGGTGTGTTTGTCCTTGAAAACCGGCCAATTCTTTAGTTTAAAAGATCTAGAGAATCAAAGGTGAAGTTGACTACTCCAGAAATAAGAGAAAAAGTGAAAACGGTGATGTCAGAATTTTTGCCGCAACTTTTGTACTCTCTCGCAGGCGGACTAGTAAACCAAAGCCACCTGCAGCAGGTAGGGTAGCTGTCTCCTCGGTGGCCTTGGAGACTGCTACCCTGCATGGCAACTGCCACGAAACCATTCAATATAAAATATTAACTTCAACGTTACCGTAAGTCGTAGAAAAAGTACCGTATGAAACTCGATGTAATGATTATTAATACACTCGTGTGAAGTTTACAATACTCGCTCGTATGGTAATATCACACTTGTGTATTAGTACCCATCATTACAGCATCGTTTCATAATGTTCTATTACACTTAAATGACGCCGGTCCCTGGTTAGAATACGCGCTACCAACACCCGACTGAATTAGTTGCAAGGGTGACTGTATTCTCCGATTCAATTACAGTAACTTCTGAGGTTGCTCAGCTGCATGCGGTTATCCAATCGGGAACTTCGTTACAGCTTAATTTTTGGTATCGAAGTTCCCAACTGGAGAACCACGTACCAACTGGTCAAACCTCAGAAGTAACTATAATTAAATCGGAGAATAGAATAGGCTCATAGGGGCCAGAACACTCTCCTTGAAAATAAATCGGATTAAAAAATATTTTAAAATAATTGTAGATTACCTACCAAAAGCCGTATTAACTTTAATGACAATAATACTAAAGACAGACTATTTTGAAATTTTTCATGAAATTCACAGAATGTATCAAAGCGAAAAACTTAAGAGAAAGTTTGGAAGTATCAACACTATTTCCTTGTCATTCAGATTGATTTAGAAGTATGTGTTCCATCTGAAATTAATCTGCTTCTTAGAATGTTGAATGTGCTGAGTAAGTTGGTGAGTTCTGCACACTGCGTTTTCCATTTCCTCTCTGAAAATAACGTAGTTTAAATTTTGTATAATGTAAAATTGCCTCCGAATTTTTTAATTCAAACTTTAATATTTATAGTATGAAAGAGAAGTGCTACTAGAAAGATTTCAGATTTCAATCCATCACAACATATTGATTCAAAGACATATTTTTAATTAAGTGTTTCGACGTGGTCTCGACTCACGTAAAAAGTTTTATAATGTGATCACTAAACAATATTGTTTCATTTATTTAAAGAACTTGAATTCTTTAATCTTTGGTTCGTCTTATCTTTACGATAAGTTCAGTGACAAACGCCTGAAACGAAGTGAAATGAATTCTGCGCTTAAGAACAGGTTTTACATAGATTTCATCCCATTAATATTGTTCTTGTATATTATTTTTATACTTAAATGTTGCCGGTCACTGTGGCATGGAATTTGGACACTGACTTCCTGAGTTCGCGGTTTGAAACCCAGCAATGGATTTCCGAAAGACGGAAAATTCTCTGCCTTGCAAAGTGACCTGTGAAAGAACTCTGAGAAAATGCTGGGATGGGGATTGTAAAAAGGAAATTCGATTAATAACTAATTAAATTTCTGATTAAATTCTTATTAGTAACTAATAAAATATGTTTAAATTCTGATTAATATCTGATTAAATTTAATTGTTCGATTAATGGTTTGAATTGATCAATTAATCTAGTATTATCGATTAATTTTCACCTTTTTTTAAATAATGAATGAAACGTTAAAATCAATAATTTATTGCAGGGTTATACGAGAATATTTGTTGTTCTGAGAAGTGCGCTTGCTACGTTTTGCAAAACCACTTTGTGTGTTTTTGTTTAGCATTTTTACTGCTGCAAGACATTGGTGTCTAATAAAGTCGCATTACTGCCGAATCCAACACACCGCCCCCCCCCCCCCGGCGAGTAACGAAGTAGTGATTCGCATCCAAGGTCTTGGATTCGAGTTTCAACTTGGGCCGGTGTATTTGCGAATCGCGTTAATACGGTACATCCACACTCTGAAAGACGCAGTTCTCTTACAACAAACGGAAAAGGTTTAATGCATTCCTCCTCTTGAATTTCAAACCTAAGAACTTAAATGATTTTCATGAGACATGGTCCGTTCGAGGTAAAAGATGTAATAACAATACTTGTGTTTAGTAGTCATGGACACTTCTAAATCTGTTCTAATATGAATCATCTATCGTCTGATTAATTGGCCTATTTTTTCGCTATTTTAATTATTTTGAGATACGCTAGCGCATAAGATATTTGGAACTTCAGCATTATAACATATACAAGACAAACTTCCCAAGTGTGCTGCAATAAATAGAAACTGAACATAATTATAATGAAGAAATGATTCTGACGTCTAAGTATTATATTTCATCGTAACTGAATTCTAATAATCTCTCTGGCAAGTTTGCAAATTGTAAGACATCCGTGTTTCGTAAGCTGAGAATTCACACTCCATTGCACCACAATAACCTTGTAATTGTCATGTTGTAAGCTTACCGGAAATGCGGATTTCACCCCGCGTTACGGTTTATAACCGTTCAAGAACGAACTTTACAAATACAAACAATAAATATTAGTAATTTTAGATTTTGTATCAAAATATTGAGATAATAATTCTAAATAACAGGACTTAAATAACAGAATATACAAAGACTGCATCAACTACAAGAGGCAATCACAGAATTCTTAACAGAAAGAGGAGCAGTTTGTTTGGCAGCCAAAGGCAAATTAGTTGTACTCTATATCTCGGTTGTCTTGTGGACTACCTTTATCAATGTTTTTGCTAAATTACACTATTTACTATTCATATTTATTCACTTAACCCAAATCTTACAGTTTTGTCACTCGCTATGTTAATTTTCTTGTGCAACAAAGATTTGAGAACATTTTTAGATTGTGAAAAAAATTAAAATTTCAGTCAGTCAGCCGAGCCGTAAATTTGAAATTATATTTCAACTTAGAGCTGGTACTTTCGTATATACAGTTAATTGCACATTTTCAAATTACTCAAAAAGTGCTTAATTTGTATTTCAAGTATGCGCACGCATAGGGAAAATACCCACAACCAGTTAAAAATCCCATTTTAACACATCTTTCAATTTACAGAAACTACAAATGTTCATTAATTTTCGTTCTTTCTACGTTACGGGAGGAGTTCCTTGATTTTAACATGAAAACGAAAGAAATTAAACAATTTTCAAGTAATACTTCATTAATAATAGTCCACAAAAATTGAATAACAAATTCGCTTACCAAAATATAATAAAACGTTTTTTTTTAGTCTTTGAGAGAGTTTATTATTGTTTGGAAACTCGCATTTCAAATTAAACGTTTAAGTTTCCTAAAATTGATAGGCAAGAACTAAAATAACTCAAGATTCTATTATCAATACAAAATGTGAATTTTAAGTATTACATTAATTAAAGAGCAACAAAATATTGTTTGACAATAGTTATGAGATGTTCATGATATTTGATAAAAGTTACAAACGATGCCAATGTCGGATAAATTAACGTCATGGTAGCCTGCGAGTAGACTATGAAGGAGAACTGCGTGTTTTCTGAAGGGGGAATTCAGATGTTTAAATAAGCTTGACAATAATAATTTTAAAAACCTTTCAAATGAAATAATGTATTTCACTTTTCCTTATGCAAAAATTATTAAAATATGTAAATGTACGAACTTTCAAATTGGGTGCTCCTCAAGCCATTTATGAAGGAGTTGTACGAGTTCGATATTCTGATTCCAAATTGCAATTACATGTCCGAAAAGGGATCAATGAACTGCCTGTTGTTTGAATCTCAGTAGTCAGTTAGTTCACTAATATCAATGTGACATTATCTCAGGCTATACGAAAACTCTCGGATTCTGGAATTCTTCCAGTTCCCAATTATTAACGTCTTAACTCATACTTCCTGTTATTAAAAACCCGCACATTCACTTGCCAATAAATCTAGTTAATGACAATTAAAGCTATCAACACCTCAGTACTTCATTGAGTGCCTAAATGAAAAGCAGCTGCCAACATTTAACCCGGCTACCGAATTACTTATATTACGGGGAAGGGATTAATTTTGAGGAACATTTGTTGAACTTTCCGACGAGACAGGAAGCTTATTTCAACATATTTTTATTTAAAGCTTATTTCGACAAGTTCATGTCAGTTTGAAACAAGTGTTGGAAGTCTGCGAAATGAATTCAGACAAACAACACCTCGTACATCACAATATCTATTAAATCTACGATTTGTTTTTGCAGTACGAACTTTTGGGCATATATCAGTCCCAAATTATTTGCAACAGAAGAAGAATAAGGCGAATTTAACAAGAAATATAAACATTGTAAAAGTAATGTTCAAGAAAACTACAATCCGTTTCAGTTTCCTTCACTGAATGACAGTAAGTAAATATCATCAAATCATTGCTAACCAGACAAGACCATCGAAATTCAGAGAAGAAAGAAATCGTTTTCATTCTTTTCTAGCAAGAAATGCGAAGACATAAAAAATAAGATATAAAATAAGAGATCATAAGGGAATGTCAATGCAGTTATTTAGAATAGTTTTGGATATTAGCTTTACGTCTACCGAATTACTGTTCTTGGGAACCGACAGTTCAAAGATACCATAAAAGAAAAAAGTGAGAATGGTCCATTCACATCATTCAAACACTACTTTCCAATTCAGAAAGTGAGTGGAGTCATGCATAGCCTGTCATTACTGTGAAACGCGCTAAATATTTTATAAACAGTTCCTCTTCAATTCTTTTTTAGGTCAGTCTAACTGCAAGTTTAAATATAAAAAGAAGGGAATGGACATAAGTCACTTCCAGGATCGCGTCAACTTGAGAAGAACCCGTCCATCCTTACAAAACAGCGTAATAATGGCAATTATTCCTGCTAAAACGCTGTTCATAAACTGAATTAATGGTACCAAATGCGAGATAATGTGGCAGTGCCGTAGATTTTCAATTTCCGCCTCCAACAGCTATAGGCCTTTTAATAGTCTTGTAGTAAACGAGAACGATGTGATGTATGACGATGACGATGACGATGACGGTAATAATCGCTGGCTGAAATGTATAGCCTCTTCTGAGCGGAAAAATCTAGTACGTAACTTTATGTGCTCGGTCGACAGCTGAAAGTGTCTAAATGTTGCCGTGAAAAATTAAAATATATGTGACGACCGCTCGTTTCAACTATATCTGGGCTTTACTAAACGACGTCGTTAATGGTAGTTCTAAATTCTATCGCCCGTTTATAGCTTCTCGTTGGGTTAATGGAATTGCAGGGATTAAAAGTTCATGAATATGTTGAATGTCAGCGTAATATTTACAAAAAGTTACCAGTCATCGGAAACAAAATAAACCAACATTCTCAAGCTATTTTGATACAAAATATACAAAAGCGCCGATTACAGGATAAAATAAGTCTATCGTCATTTAAAGGCGAGTGCATGACATCGTGAATAGCCACGACAACTGCATGAAACCTGTCATGTGGACAGCCAAACGCAGAGGCGTCAACATGACAACTATCGCGCAACACCTCGACAGCCGCCCAGAAGCATTAACCACCACCCACATGGCACAGGAACGCGCCCACAAAGCAAAAAACAAGCTCACCTTTCATTCACCGAAACCCGCTCGTTGAAGTGGCCTCACCATGTACACTGAAAGAACGGTCCACGCACGGGCACTCGATTCCACAAAACACACGCGACTCGCGAATTAATAATAATAAAAAAAAAAAAGAACCGAAAACGAACGAACGCACGAAAACGCACGCTGAACACAGCACCGGGCGAGTAGTCTTCACATATCACACGACACAGCTTTCGCGCGGAGCCCACAGGTTTTGCAGTCCTTCCTACGTAAACAAACGCAAGGCGACAACATCTGTCAACGGCGCGAGCCTGGCTTGCGGCCGCCGCCGGAGTCGCTCGCCGAGCACTAACGCCTGCGCCGCACGCCCGCAGCGCCGCTCGCAGCAGACTGCCGCACTAACCCAAGCACGCAGGCGCGCCGCCTGCTCGACGGGCCGCTCGCCGCGCTGCCTGCCCGCGGAGTGGGGGCGCACCGCCTTCTAAGTGGCGCCACCTTTGAATGCGCCGTTGACGCTGTGTTATCCCCGCACGTTTTCTTGAGCCCTCTTTTCGCTAGATACGAGGAAAGTGGGGGTTTTGATTTTGTTGGCAGGACTATTGTATGAAATTGTAGCTCGTTTTTCGATGCAAAATAGTTTCTATTACCTGGGAGCAAACATTTCTGGTCATCAGAAGTTATCAACAAAGCTTGTTGCTCTCACTTGTTCTTAATTCAACTAATATTAGAAAAGAGTGGGGGTAGATGTGCCGGGGCTCAAGAAAACGTGCTCATATAATACTCTTGCACGGGTCGTTCATAAATTACGTAAAACTAAAGAGGGGGAAGGGGATTTGACGATGCGTTATATAGGGGTATGGAGAATAGTTTAGTGCTAGGTATTTGACGATCTTCTTTAATTATGATTCTCTTTTATGATTTTCTTTAATTTTTCAATATTTTTATGAAATAAATCATTTTATTTAATCGTACAAAATTTTGTGGTGCATAAATTGTTACAATAAATAGAAATATATATTCATGAATAGTATATTCAATGAAATCTGTTCGATTACGAAGAAAATATTGAAAACTGACCAACTTTTTAGAATCGAATTAAATTGGTACAGTCCGCTGAGAGACCATGCGTTATCACGACGGCGTGTGGACGTCTTCTTGTCATAAATTGTAATATAATTAAAATTAATATACATTTTTTTAATGCTACATAATTTATTTTTACTTTTGTAGATGGGGTAATTGTTGCAAACGTTTCTTAATAATTTATGGGATTCAAGGGCTCGTTACAGTGGAGAGGGGGTTTTCAAAATGCTCCAAACTTGCCTTACGAAATTTATGGACGGCCTTATGCCATTTATGCACTACAGTTCCAACATATTTTTAATCTGTTTTATTAACTAACGCAAATGTCTCTGGAGGAGACATTGTACTTCGTGTTTCCGGGACTGTCAACTACTGTGATCTTACTGTCAAGTTCCGCAAATATAGCGCAAGGATTTATCAAGAAAAGTGACATGGTTATTCCCCTACTAAATAGTAAGATCTGGCACAGATCTACACGATGACTTGGGGGGTTTCCCCGTCCATCAACGGCCCCTGGCCGGACAAACTCTAAGCTCCCGCCTGGCTTCCATACATGTGTGGTAATGTAGTGCATGTAAGTGTGTGTGTAAATAAAGGGAAGTGTGTGTAAGATAGGACAAGGAAGAGAAAGGGAAGATCGCGTGCGGTCCGTCGTCCATTTGTTAGATTACTGCTTGAAAGCATTTGGGCGCTCGAATTCTCTTCCAGACAGCAACTGAACCTATCTATCTAGCTAGTGTCTGTGAATAACCTCTAGAAATTATTTCCATACATTTAACAAACGTTGGCTAACTCGGGCTGGGGACGTGAAACTCTTTTATTATTTTGACATTCCACCAACTGTAGAATTTTCGCAACAACCAATTTCGCAACAACAACCAATTTATGTAGTTTGATTTCAAGAGAAATACGCTTAAAACTTGTATTTATAAAAATGTTTCTTGTGAGGATTATATTCATCTTAAGAATAATATAATGCAAATTTAGTTGAAAGCAAGTTGACAGTAAATAGTGCAGATTATTTCCTATTCAGCTATTGTGGTTTCTTCATTCACCTTCGACGTGCATGACCTCGCTTTGAATTTCTATATCTAAGAACTGGCATTAATATTCTCAAATGTTTTTCGAAATTATTTACATCTATTATTACAAAATATTATTGGGTGACAATATCGGAACAAACTCATTGATTCGTGAAACCCCTCTCTATCTTGCGACTGCACTAGCTGAACTGACACTCGAGGCATTATCAATTTGGGTTCCAGTTGTAACAATTGGGGAAAGAATAGATTTCGCAGAGCTATGTGGCGTTCGGTGATACGCAATTCTTTTAGAACCAGTCATACTAATAGTACTAATGTTATTTGACACACTACTCCACCGTGATGGCGGCAGGATTTTCGACACTAGCTTTTCAGTTAGGTCGAATTTCGTCGTTGTCTGGAGGAGAATTCTAGCGGCCGGCTGCTCAGATCGGCAGTTATCCGTGGTTTCTCCGATCAACACCAGGGAATGCCGGAGCAGTACCCTACCAAACGGGCCACGGACCGCGCGCGATCTTTCCTTCCTCTTCCTTGTCCTATCCTCTCCCTTTACACACACTTACTCTAACATGCACTACACCACCACATATTTCGGGAGACCGGTCGGGAGCTTAGAGCTTGTCTCGGCTGGGGCGGTGCCCCGTTGGTGGGAGAGTCCTGGTTAGGGGGAAACCCCACTAGCCGACAGTAGGTCGGCGCCGGATCTCGCCATCCAGCAGGGGAAGATCACCGCCATCTCCCGTGAAAAAACATGCACTACACTAACGGGACTAATGACCGAAGCAGTTGACGCGCCCGGAAACACGAAAAAATCAATCAATCAATCAATCAATCACACTACTCCATCTAGTGGTAGTTGCGGTTACTCGACACATAATCAGTGGTAGATTAAAACAGGTCGCCATTCAGCATTAGCTGACTACGCCCCCTGGGAAAATGCCCCAAGGACCCTTCCCCCTTGGGCCTTTTTGAATTATTTGAACCTTTATAGTGACTTTCGAACTTCTTACGTTCCTTCATTCATTTCCTTCCTTCGTTGCCTTCCTTCATTTTAAACTTAATTTGAACTAATAGAAAAACAAAAATGTTTTAAGAATGTTGCGTAGAAAAATAGTATTTCCAAAACCCTAATGAGCAATTTTCTAGATTTCTGCAGTCTGTTACGTTTATTTTTAGCGATTCTATCTACCTCATCCCGCACTGTACGAGGAATGAAGTAATAAAATATATTTATGATTTCTGACGTGATATGATGGTTGAAAAATCCTTCTGACACTACATGATTTCAGAATCCCTTACATATCAATGGGTTGCCTGAAACGACTTGAATTGAATTTTTCCGAGCAAATATCGGGGAAAGAATTTCAATTTGTTAACAAAAGGATTTCCTTTGTTTATTATGTAGACAAATAAAGTGTTCACTTAATATTTTGTTCACTTCGTAATTTGTAATCAATGAACCAAGTCAACGTTATACCTACTACATACATTAACATTTATCTTTACATCGTGTATAACGTAGGCATGCGCACAGGGAACATGTAAGCCGGGGCACGCCTCGAAATTTTTGAAAGCGGCCCAAAAACATTACGTAATAAAAGTTTAATTTTCTTAAGTATGTTCAATCCCTGAGTTTGCCCTATTTAAACTGATAATTTGAGAATTTTTATACATTTGAGGAAGAGGCACTCCAAGCCAATTTGCAACGGTGTAAATCGTTTTACATAAAATAAATTAATTTTTATTGAGTTATTTAAGTTTCAATTTCATTTTTCTTAGAAAGTTTTATTCCTTCAAGAGGGGGGTAATAATGCTATAAAAATGTCATAAATAAAAAATATCAAAGGAAAAGAGGGGTAAGAAATTTATTTCCTCTCTCTTGTTTTAGACTACGCCTATATATATGAAAAAATGTCATTACTCAGGTGACATTACATATTTACAAAACAGACTCCCAGAACGCCCCTGAAGAATTTTTGCTGTCCCGAACCTTTTTTAAAATTTGTCTCTGCACACTATTTACCATATTTGAGGCCACCTCAGTTACCAACTCACGGATTTGATACAATTATGACTAGGAGCTATTATTTTCAAATGATAATTCCCTTATCAACACGTTTTACTTTTCACTCATACATTCAGTATTTTTTTCATCACATTGTATCAAAATATTTACTTTAGTGGAAACAATACCATTATTTGTAATTAGACAGAAAATAATATTTGTATTTGCTTTGTCAATGTACGCTCTTGTTAAAATAGTGCACCAGGAGCTGCAGTCAACACATTGCCTTTCCACGTATTCTAGTACTGTGTTGTGATAACGGATACTCTGTGTAAAGTTTGTGGTGGCCAAATGAGCTCGCAGAGTGTTTCACGAAACACTTCTATTTTCATCCTCCTGACAGACGAATAGTACCGTAATTGTGAGGCCATAACAATCTCTAGGATTTAAATATTAGAGACATGACGAGTGGATTAAACAGATTGCTGATCACAATCACTGGTCTTCTTCTCGCAAAATGCAATGCGCCAATTAAATATAAAATTGACATTGGAAAGAAGATAAAATGATTTAGCTGAAATTGCTTGTTTCATGCTTTATTGTGTGCTGTAATTTTTGTGGAAATGTCAATCGTTGTTAGGAAGAACATAGTATCCCCAGAAAATGTTTGGAAGGACATTTAAGAAGTAAATTACATTAATTATAGAAATCACTGTAGGGTGTGGAGAATTTTAATTGCATTTTTAACTAGCATTATGTTAATAATAACGATGTAGTTTATACAATTAACTGAAACTATCATACTCTTGTACTTCTTTTGCTCATTTCCTACTACTTTTTCTGCTCTCATCAAAATCTACTCGAGTTGCGACTGCAATTTGATGTAGTGAACAACTCTAGCGAAGATGGCGTATTGAACTACTTAGCTACTTAATTGCTATCGTTCATGTAATGATCGTAATTTTCAAATAACTGCGAATCAGCATCGGTCAAATTACTCTTTGCGTCACGAGACAGGTTCGTTCGCACGTGCAAACAGGGTGACCCATTGTCGAGTTGTCTGGTCTGGACGTTAACATAACGACACTATAAATCATCATAATATCTCATTCTGTCAAGGTCATTCACAACCTAGTTGCGGTAATATCTAACATGCAATCTTTTCATGTCCTGTAATGTCTGCATCCTGTGATATGCAAAGGGGTTAATCCATCTAGACTGCTGGTAGAGATTCTCTCAATGGCTTATAACATAGAAAACATATTAGTAAGTTCCGTATAGTTCCGTAAGTTCCGTAAGTTCCGTAAATACAAATTTTACATAATCTTCAAAATTGCTGTAATGACGGCATTTCGGTTACAAAATGAACAATAAATTTGTTTATGGTTGCTTGGCAAAATGTCAGAACCCTGTATCACAATACAATGTAATGGTATTAAATAGTTGTACAATGTCACAACCTATACACTTCATATCAGTATTGAGGCAGGCAGGTCTCAATTATCACACGTCAATAAGTAAGAGGAACACGAAGTTATAATAGTCAGATCCGCCCCCAAAAATAATACAAAATTATCAAATAAGTTTATTTCAACCACGAAAAAAATAATCCATTTTTTATATTTTTGAATATTATATATTATTGAATATATAATATTGAATTCGTTTCTCATGAAAATTACACATTAATGTAATATATTCACAAACCATATTGTGTTCACAAATGTAATCACGATTCAATATAAAGTTTATTCAATGTCACCACCCCGATTCCCGATCGGGATGCAAATCCTTTGAACACGTTGAATACTCTTTATTTGAATCTTTCTCACTCACATTTTCTACTAATTATACCACCTATTATATTATTATTATTATTATTATTATTATTATTATTATTATTATTATTATTATTATTATTATTATTATTATTATTACTAGTGAACCCCCGTCAAAATTTGACGCTGAGATCTGAGATAAATGTAAAATACTGGGCCCATACTGTTCACAATACGTTGCATTGTTTGGATCTTCAGGGTATAACGAAGATATTCTGTGATGAGTTCCCAAAATGTTGAACACGTATGGCCCATGACCAGGTGACAATGCAATATCAGCGCCAAATGACACAAAAGAATTATACTGACACTATTATACTGACGGATACTATTTCTAAAGTTCTTTTATGTATCATGTTCTATAAACAATTTTGATTTCTTCTGGCATATTGCTCGAAGGTAAACTAATTTTCCCATTTAAGCAACACAGGGTAAACTCGTTTGCAGAATTTCTCTCACATCCGAAGTACAAAGCAGAACAAAACTGACATTTCATAGACAACGACCCAGCAGAAAACGAAATGACCCCTCTATCACGACACTTACGCTAACTATCTCTTTCCCTGCTTCCAGTTAATGTACGTTTGCATCTTTTGGAGCCCGTAGGCAACGATTCAGAATTTGACATAACCTGTGAACAACTTCACTACTTTAGTACAACCGAGCAAAACCCACTGTCCGATTGTTCTCTACAAAATACATCACAAAAGCAAATACATGCAAACTGTCAACGACACAATACAATAATTACACTGAAACAAAACCTTGACGAATTGTAAACAAATCTCAACAATCAAAACAAAAGATCAAGCAGCGTGGACATCTATCGACTCATATATATCGATTTCGAAACAGCCACCCTTTGGAAGAAAACAATTGGCTATTGATAAGCGTCCTATTAAAGAAATATTTAATTAATTAATTTACACAGTAAATGTTGGTGAATCAACACAAACAATATCTGATAACACATCTAGGGATCACATTCTTTCATTTAAAGGAGAAAATACTACAATCGGTTCAGTAGAAGCTCTAAACGAAGCCATGGCAAAATACCTTATTTTTTTAAATATATAGATTCTTCTTCTTCTTCTTATTATTATTATTATTATTACTATTATTATTATTACTATTATTATTACTATTATTATTACTATTATTACTATTATTATTACTATTATTATTATTATTATTATTATTATTATTATTATTATCGAATTTACCACTAAAGATTTTAAAGTCGGTTGAATATAAACTCTACTCCGGTTTGCATTCAGCTTCCTAAAGTGCAGATCATCACTGACAGTGCTTCTAGAATACCTTGCTATAATGTGGATTGTTCCCGATAAAACAATGTCTTGCACTTCCCAGTCTTTTGAATAACCTCGCAGTTTAGCCACGATCTTACACAAATTTCGCAGAACAAACCCCATAGCCCCGATAACTACTGGAGATATACCCTGTGCTTTTACACTCCACATTAGGCTGATCTCGATTTCCAAAATCTTGTATTTAAGGCGTTTCTTTACCTCTTTGATTACGTTTCGATTGCGTTGCATTGCAATAACTACAAGTAGACACTTTTTTTTCAAAATCTCAGATAAAGTTATGTGGATTGTTTGACGTTCTCGTGTGATAAATTTCAACTTGTTGATCGTACATTATTGTACACAATTCAACACACGTCATCCGTTTTGGTGAGTGTTCGTACTACTTGAAGCATGAATTTGGAACCGGGGACGATACATATCTGTTAATGGGGGTAACTATTGTAACTTGTCAAGTATTCGATCTTTGCCAGAATTGGACAAGATAAGACGATATGATCAATGGTTTCTACTTGTTCCTCGCAAATGCGACATTTATCGTTTAGGGAAAGCTTTGAGAATTGCTTTATCATAATGACGCGTTCTCAACGCCTGATCTTTGGCAGATATTACAACTCCTTCCGATCCGGAGTTCATTCTTCTCCTTTTAAGCCACTAAAATGAGTGATCTTTATTCATCTACACCTTTTTCATCCTTTTTAGATATGGTCCATGCAGTCCATGGTTTGTCGCTCCATGATTTCTTTAACATTTTTGTTTTCACATTTCATGTTAAGTAGGATCAGAATTCAGTGTCTGTGTTATTCTGCGTGTATTGCATAGTTTTCTTTGCAATGCTTCTTGCAACGCTTGCAATACCTCTGTTTCTCATCTTCGGGCAGATTCCATGACCTGCCTCATTAGTGTGTCCTCTTGATAACTGACTACATACTTTCCTACCCCCACCATTGAATTGTGCTAGGCGTCAATTTGTTTTCTTTTCCCTTACGTGATACATAAAGTGTATGTACATCGGCTCGAGAGTTTGCTCGACATGATGCATTGTAAGCAGTTTTCTGTTTTTTAGATCGACGATTCGAATTTCTTGCTCAGTACAACCCACTAGTTCGAATTTGCACTCGACTACAGGCACCGCCAAACTATGTACTGCAGATATTTGTTTCCTGGAGATCAGAGAACAAGTCTCTTTCTTCTCCAATACGCCCTGCGAATTCTCTCTTTTATTGCGTCGTTCAAGATGTTCTCACATTCATCAATGCCCAGATATTTGTACGTTTTACCTGGTTTAAGATACTGATTCACAATGGGCACATCAACTTCAATGCCCTCTGACGTCACTTTTGCTCTCTTTATGCTATGATATTTCATGCAATATCATTGCTAAAATCATTGACGACAGACATATTTTGGGAAAGAATCGCTTCATTCTTAGATTATTATTATTAATTATTATTATTATTATTAATTATTATATATAACCGAAATCTGTTCAAAGTGACACGACTATAAAATACATTTCATAATTTACACAAGTATTTCCTCAAAATTACTGAAAATCAGAAACACAATCTGCATAAATTACAATAAATATATTTCTGGTAAATGAGTAAGTAAATTTGTCTGGGACAAATTTGCTCGTTGGTAACGGCCATTTAAACCGACCGCCGCGCGACCAGCGTGCGTCCGCCAGGCGATGAGTCGCGATGGGCCGGGTTTCTCCCGGCACTGGGTTAGATGGCAGCGCGCCGGAGACGGTCAGCTTGCAAGTTACGGATCGGCGAGCACTCCGTGCCGAGCTGGCGCCAGTCATCCAACCGTGCCGCCTCTCCCCGCCCCGCCCCGCCCCGCCCCGCGCCGCCCCGCCCCGCCCCGCCCCGCCCCGCCCCGCCCCGTCCCGCCCCGCCCCGCCCCTGCCCGCCCCTCCCCGCCCAGCTCCGCCCCGCCCCTCCCCGCCCCTCCCCGCCCCGCCCTGCCCCGCCTCGCACCGCCCAGCACCGCCCCCCCCGCCCCGCACCGCCCCGCATCGCACCGCACCGCCCCGCCCCGCTCCTTACCCACTCCACCTCGTCCTCTCCTCCCTCTATCACCCGGCCCGACCCGCTTCACCCCTCCACGCCCCGCCCCGCCTCTCCATACGCCGGCGTACAAATAGAGGCCAGTGAAGAAGCCACAAAACGACGTGCGATGAGTGCCGTATTGATTCGCTGATTGAGTATTTCGAGTTTCAGATTGACTGATTGATTGATTGATACTGATTCCGGGCGCGTCAACAACTAGAGTCATTAGTCCCGTGAGTGTAGAGCTTGTTTTTTCATCAGGAGGTGGCGATGAACTTCCCCCGCTGGTTGGCAAGATCCGGCGCCGACCTAGCGTCGACTAGCGGGATATTCCTCAACTAGTTACCTCCCACCAACGGGGCAAATCCCCAGCTGGAAGTACCTCTAAGTCCTCAACCGGCCTCCTGACACCTGCGAAGTGTAGTGCATTTTAGTGTAAGTGTGTGTATAAAGGCTGAGGATAGGATAAGGAAGAGGAAGGAAACACCGCGCGCGGCCTGTTTGTGAGTGTACTGCTCCGGCATTCGCCTGGTGTTGATCGGATTGAGTTTCCGT
>BLKR01006559.1:0-54890 GCA_011170035.1 Teleogryllus occipitalis
ACTGAAAACTAATTAATTAAACCCATGGCAGTAGAACTGTTAACATAAGTACTGTCACATCTTTCGCAGGATAAGGAGTAAAATTTAAAGAAAAATTATAGTTCACATGAATTTTGACAAATTGCGTCTTACTTTCTATGATATTCAAATGGTAACATTATATTACAATATTCAATTGGTTAACAATTTCGGCTAAAGAGTCTTGTTTGATAATTCTCAAATTTCGTATTGTAATAAGATATCTTATGATACTCATGTCGTAAATAACTATTTGACAACTATTATGTTTAGTGTATGTGTCTAGCAGGTTTTGCATTATTCTGAGCAACTGGATCATACGAATCACGTTTACTACGTTATTCACACAGGAGCACATGAATCTCAAAAAAGTATTTAATAATATAATCTTTACTGATGGATCAACGTTTTATTGATGATTTTAATTTTGAAAATTTTCATTAGTTTGGATGTTTAAATATAGGTATCACATGTAATTACATGTCTGTTAAACACGATAGCATTATATGATGCAAGAAACATTGTTTTTCGTTTGATCATTCAACTTCATCAATCACTCAAAATTACTTTAATTTTCTCTGCTTATCAGTTTTTTAATCTCAGATCTTCGATGAAGACATGAATCAAATAACATCGTAGATATTTGAGTGTTTTAAAAATAATAACGTGAATAAATGCTTATATTTATTGAATTGGTTTTATAATAACCTGTAAAAACATGGGTTTTCTGTTGGTTTTGGGGATGTTGAAAACATTCAAATAGTAAAGGCAATGTTAAGCTGGTGACCTTTAACATTGTTTATTTGATATTTTTCTTAGGGATAGTTTATAATGGTTAAACGTTTTCAAAGAGTGCACATTAGATACCTCGAATGGCCGTTTCCGTTTAATAAACCGCTACGTTCTCGCTTGTACAGATGGTCGTGCAAAATTCAAGGTTTTGATAGATTCGTAGAATGGTGGCCAACAAACCACCTTCGAACTCTGACGATACTGAAATGTAGTCTGTGTTGGGAAGGTCATACTTGTATACTATACTTGTGTAAATATTGTGATGTGTGATTCTACTCATGTGATCTTTCAAAACACAAAATTGAATATTTATGTATTTGAAAACCTTAACACTACCTTCATCCAATCCAGTGCAGTTTATAGCAAACAGCTAAGCAATATGTTTCCCTATTTTTAATGGTAATGGTTAAACAAGAGGAACAAATAGTTTCTGACTCTCGGTGTTAACAGGGGACTTAAAAAAAATTAATAATACAGTTATTCGGTTGCTCAACACCCCTTTGATAGAAAAACAGAAACAATTGTTTGGGCGTAATGCACCTTGAAAAATTTTTTTTTATAATCAATTTCTTTCCTATTTGATAAATATATCGACTTGCAAATTGCAGGACTTAAAAGAGAATATAAAAACCAAATAAAAGTTAGGCTCATACTCGCCGTAAAAATACGAATTTATCATAATTAAATTGGCCACAGAATTTGTTTACAAGCAAGTGCATTTTAAGCGTATGTGGCAGGCAAAAGCGCGGCATTGGAGAACTGTTTTTTTCAGTAGGCCCATCCCACGCTATTCTGCTAGCGCGAATGAATTAAGCGCAAACAAATGGGGTCTACTAAGATGTTAATTTCTTATAAACAATTACATATATCTCGAGAACGAGATATAATAGCACCGAACGGATTCCGGAATTTTGCATCACATTTAAACGCCATTCAGATTGGACAATAAAAAATTTGCAACAATTGCAAATTTATAAACAATTTCCAAATTTTGCAAATCTAAAGTGGGGAGAGTCTCCCGATGTCCCAGAATCAAAAACAGCGAATTAACAATTTTGCAACAATTTATAATTTTATAAACAAATTCGAAATATGCGTTAGAACGGCCGGGAAGGCTCCGCAAATTGTGCTTGAAATGAATATCTCAAAATAGCATTTTGTCAGGAGTTACAAATCGATTACTAAAAGTTAGAATAATTGTTGCTAAAATGATAAATATTTACTGGTCTATAGACAATCATTCTGGACGGAAAACCCCGCTTAGAAATATTTTTTTCGTCGGGGCGTACGCGCAGGCAAACTACCTCCTTCGGCAGGGAAATATGACGATATTTCCGTCTCGTACGTAAACGAACTAGCCCCCTCCCCCTGAGACAGCGTTCTTTCTGCCCCTTGGGATGTTGCACCAATCACAGACAACTGTGGTTCTACCTGCTAGCGATTGGTCAACGCGTCCCTCCCACTGCCCTCCCCCAGGCCGAGGGTGTTCCAAAGTTTGTCGGCGCAAAGCGGTGTGGAAGATAGAATTTTGAACGACATTTTTTCTGAGGGAGAGGGTACCTCTCTCTTTTCCGCTAATCAATATTTCTTTCGCCTGGGGTCGTATCTGATGTTCCTTCGCGCTTCTTTGTCATAGTGTGCCTCCTTAAATTATTTTACTTTGTGGGTTGTGCTCTGTTACATTACAGGCAAAGTTGCCTCAGGGCATCAACTGATGTGACTGCAGTGCCTCTGACTGGAAAGCTTTAGAATTCGAGTCTCAACGGTGGTAGGATTTTCAACATTAGCTACGTATCGAATTCAACCACTGCCTGGAGGCGAATTCTACCGTCCGGCTTCTCCGATCGGTGGTTGTCGGTGCCTTCTCCGATCAACACCAACCGAATGCCGGAGCAAAACTCTAACAAAAGCCCTGGAGACTGTCCGCGATCCTTCCTTCTTGTCCTAACCTCATCCCTTACACACACGCTCACATGCATTACACTACTACACCTGTAGGGAGACCAGTCGGGAGCTTAGAGCATGTCCCGGCTGGGGCGGTGCCAAGCAGGTCGGAGACACCTGGTTGGGAAAACTCCCGCAAGCCGACGTAGGGCGGCGCCAGATATCGCCAGCCTGCAGGGGGAAATCGCCACCACCTCCAGCGATAAAACGAGTGTTAATGACTTCAGCAGTTGCGGGACGAATGAATTTAGCAGTGGACATGCCCGGAATCACTAATCAATAAATCAAATCCCTGTAATTTCTGCCTGGAAGTGAAATCTTCAGGATATGACTATTATGTTTACTTCTAGAACTCCTATTTAAATGTTCGTATTTTCTCCTCGAATTCGATCGTTTCCTGGCCATTTGCCTCTTGTCGCAGCGCCCTCTAGCCGCTTGCCTCTACGCGGCGTTCAGAGTGCGGCGTTCAAAACCGGAAAGCGACGGGCGCAGGAAGTGACTGGGAGTCGGGCCTTGCCCATCGGACGCGGTAGTTACATCCCGATGCATGTTTTTCGAAAGCATATCGCTACTTTATGGGTCACGGTGGCATTATTACCCGCTCGCCCGTAGAATGGCGAGCATCAACCGGGTGCGTCCGCAGAACGGAAAGTTCGTTGCAGCATGAAACGGCTCGGGCCCGGCATAATCCCAGAGTTGATGGACAGTGCGCCAGCTAATAGCCCACACTCGCTTTTCCGCCTGTTTTCCATTATGGTTTGGAGGACCTGATTTCATTGTATTTTATGAGTGTTGTCGCGTTGTTTTTCAAATTCGGGAAATCGTTTGTGTTTTCACACGGGTACAATGCGCTCTGTTTTATTGTTTGCGCATTGCTTGCATATTGTGCGGGATGGGAATTTACCGATTTTGTGAGCAATAAACGTTTGAATTCTTTGGATTTTAATTCAGTGCCTTGCCTCTAAAAATGTTATATTTATGAGTTTTCTAGATTAGCAATTAACTAACCACAATATGTGGTGTTCTTTTAATACTTCAGCGATCTGTTTTTCACTAAATACACTGTGAATTATTATATCCAAGAGGACTAAACAAATTATACTCTTTAGTGTTATAAAACCACTACTATACAATTCGTTGAACCTTCACCTTTTTTAAAACAAAGAATCATGTAAATTGTCTCACGTCCCTCTTAACAACTTTCAATTTGCAGATTTATCTTTATCTATTTACAATCCCCCCCTCCCCCATGGACATATAAATTACTCAACAATGCTTTTTCACAGCAGTAAACTTGTATTTCGTTCAAAAGGATAACATATTATTATTATTATTATTATTATTATTATTATTATTATTATTATTATTATTATTATTATTATTGACGTATCGGCCATTTCTGCTTTCTGCCACGCTACACGATTAACGTGTGTAACTTTTAGGATCAGCTTTTCACCCATAACCTTCAATACGACAAGATTGTTACTCCTTGAAGTGTGAATTATGAGGTGAAAGAATAATGATGATGATGAGGGGTGAGAAGACAATCACAAATACGACCATGCCTATGCAGGACTCGAACCTGCAACCTCGTCAGCGCAGACGACGGCTGCCGCAACCGTTTGCGTCACGAGACCGGTTTATTATTATTATTATTATTATTATTATTATTATTATTATTATTGTTGTTGTTGTTGTTGTTGTTGTTGTTGTTACGTGGGATAGTGTGTAACGTTAGTGCCACACTAGAGCAAGAAGAAATGGCGGAGGCGCGGTGAGCAAAGGTCGAGGGTCACAAAGAAGGTTCTGTGACCGGTGGCAAAGAGCCCTGAAGCAGTGGCATCCGTGCCGAGGGTGCTAATTACACGCGGCCACGGCAGGTAGCGCTCGGAAAGCGACACGGTGTAGAGTTGCAACCCGGGGCTCATGCATGACAATGCGCCCTGCTTGTGCGTTCTTCTGCATCGCCAGGCTTCGACCGTCTGGCACCTAGTGCAAGATCGCTGCGCCGTCGTTGCTCACCGTGTTGCGGCATTGAATACGTTCTTTTGTGTCTCATCCTACAAAGCTATGAAAATATTTTATGTAAAGTGGTTGTTTTATTACGCTTACTCCACTTTTTTATGCCGCAATAAAACTAAGGAAACTGTTGTTTTTCAACTCGAATGAGCATTTCACTAACTTTGTTCATTGCCATTATTGTTCCTCCCAACATCTTCCCACTTTTTACCAACTCATACGAACAATTTCTTCCTACTTTTGATGTATCATTGTCGGTGTTTCAATGCGACAAAAAACAACTAATTTTATTTTGTTGTTTTTATTATGTTGCTCGAGAAGGACCTAATGGTGCGCAACGGGTGCAATGGTGCGTGTACTCGTATATTGGTGCAAGTGAACTGCAATAAAGTGCGGAAGAACCATTGGTACAAGCTCGCGTTGACATGTGGCAGAAGTCTAATGAATTGGTATTTATTTTAATTTTAATTTTGTTGTTGTTTATTTGTATTTATATTGTATTTCCAAAGAGCAGTACTTATCAATTTAAGGCTCTCAAATATTCGGAAAAGACGTTATCTTTACATTACAAAATATTTCAGACACGCTAGAACGCTTTATTATGTATTTCACCAAAAATTGCCCTTACATTACATAGTCATTAATTTATATTTTTGTGATCTTCATTGATAAAAATTCATTATTTTAAAAATTGATGGAAATATCCATGTTGTCTGTGCAGAAAGATATTGCAACTACTTAATACTTCATTGCATTGCAATGTACTTGCTTACCAGTTTCTAGGGTTGACCTATTTGAACATATGCAAGTCCAAAGACATTCTTATGTCAGAATTATTCATTAGACTTCTGCCATATATCAAGCGAGATCGTATGAACGGTCTCCCACTCTTTAACGCAGTTCGCTTCCACCAATATACCCGTCCACGCACCATTGCAACCAGTAGCGCACCAGTAGGTTGTCTTCTAGCAACAGTGTATCGAATTGCATCAGTACTTCCTGCCTCATACAAATGCAGTCAGTCGCACTTGCAAGGTTCCATAGTCTTTCACACATTCTATTAAGCACCAAGCCATGCTTGAATTTGCCTCTCGTTCCTCTGATGTCTTGATTGAATAGTGAGATGCATAATTTACTCCTCTAATTAACTGTTAATAAACGCTACAAACTTTTCTAATTCAGGAATCAATATTCCTCTTTCAAAATTGCATTAGCATATGCTTTCAGCCCGTTCTCTTTGGCAAGTACTTTTGGCTATCATCTCTTCTGAGAACTACTAGATAACATTCCTCTTCTTTAGCATATTTTACCCAATTCCATTCTGCTCAGATGGGTTGGTTATTTTATATTAGAGCATTGTTTCAGAACTTGGTTACGATAAAAATATTTTTGTAAGACAATAAAACAAAAGTAGGCTGAGCTTTTTACGACTACGACAATTCGTCTCAATGGTTTTAATGATTACTCTGTCGAATTTATAATCATATAAATACTTATCATAAAATCATAATCACCATTTCAAATAAACGTATTATATAATTTCATCATGACTGGAACTTATTACAAAAAAGTATTGTGTAAATGCCGTTGCTGTCGGCCTTAAATCTTATCACCAAATTGTAAGAAATGTAAGTAGCCCAGAACCCTTATAATGTTTGTTCTGATACCGTAACCAACGGCCCCCACCTCCGCCACCTCCTCCTGACGGCCTCCCCGCCGTCGCCACAGCACAGACCCAAATGACTTTAATCACGACGCTTTAATTAAAAGAGAAATCTCGCCTCCTGTTGCGCCCGTTGGTCGCCTCGCCGACGCCGCGCCGCGCCGCGTCGCGCCGGGTCCGGCAAGGGCTTGTCTTTACTGCGCTCCCCTCGTTCCCACCGCCCCGATTGCACCTCCGTCACTCGCAATGCCTACGTATTCGCTGTCCTTCAAGACACTCCTGACCTCACCGGCGCTATCGTCTTTCCACCTCTCTCTTGTTCACTGTCGCATAATTTATTCCTTTTGCATCAAATATTAATAACTGTACTAACTTTCCTGAATCAAGAAATAATATTCTACTGGCGAAAATTCATATTCATTTGTTAATGCCTTCATCCCGTTCTCGTTGACGAGTACTTTTAGCTACCATCCCTTACTGAGAACTACTAGATGTTTCCTCTTCTTTAGCATATTTTGCCCAACTCTTTTCTGCTCAGGATGGTTATTTTATATTGATTGATTGATTGTTTCGTGTTTCCGGGCGCGTCAACTGCTTCGGTCATTAGTTCCGTTAGTTTAGTGCATGTTCTTTTCTCGGGAGATGGCGGTGATCTTCCCCTGCTGGATGGTGAGATCCGGCACCGACCTACCGTCGGCTAGTGAGGTTTCCCCCTAACCAGGACTCTCCCACCAGCGGGGCACCGCCCCAGCCGGGACAAGCTCTAAGCTACCGACCGGTCTCCCGGAATATGTGGTAGTGTAGTACATGTTAGTGTAAGTGTGTGTGTGTAAGGGGAGAGGATAGGACAAGAAAGAGGAAGGACAGATCGCGCGCGGTCCGTGTCCCGTTTGTTAGGGTACTGCTCCGGCATTCGCCTGGTGTTGATCGGAGAAACCACGGAAAACTACCGATCAGAGCAGCCGGCCGCTAGAATTCTCCTCCAGATTATTTTATATTCATACCAATTGTAATCATTGTGCAAATTATCATAATCTGAGTCTTTGACATCGTTCTCAATGGTAAAATAGTCCTTTCCGCCATCTCAGGCAACCGCCTCGGTTACCCATTGTATTTGTACAGAATTAACATTTTCACTGCTCCCACGAATCTACCTGACGCGTCCTATGTCCTCACTACTACCAACCAGTCGGGAGACTCGTAGACCAACGTCTTTCCAGCCACCGCCGCATTTTCCGCAGCCATCATTGTTGCTAGGGCGAGATCTTTTTATCAAGATCTCGTGGTTGTTTCTGAAGCGCCACTGCGCTCAAACATCCCTTGGGACAAAAGAACAATCGCGAGCGTCTGTATAAAAAGCTTTAAAACATTCCTACACCGGCGAAATAGCAACTCGGGAAAAACATCTAAAAAGAGTTTTTCCATTAACTAATCTCGCGTACTCATGCATATTTTTATCGTCTTTGCGAACAGAGACAAGAAAAATATGACTTTCCATTTTCTTTAAATTTGCCATTACTGGGTTTAACGTACAGTTTGTTATTCGCTTGTATAAATGATTCCCTCCGCAACAGAGGTGCTGTCAATTTTCGCCCAAACATCTGCAAAATATTTGGGCAAGCATAAGAACGCATTTCGCGTTGACATAGCTTTTTAAGCAATTACTTCGTCGGGGCCTCACAGCCGTTATCGTGTCGCGTCGCACTCGGTTACCCCGCTTCTGTCTGCGCCTGCGCTTTCGATAATTCGGTTTGCTTTGCATTCGTAACGAAGTGGCGGCTACGCCGACAGCCACGCGGCGCCGCGGCGAACGCGGCGCGAGTTATTTAATTTCACAATGGCGCGCTCTTTTGTTTTTGCGGGCGGGGCACCCCGCGGCGGCTCCGCCTCTGCCCGCCGCCGGCGCTGCGAGCATCCGCGTTGTCGATCGCGCCCCTCGTGTCCTCTGTCCCACGTCATCGGTCCCTCGCTCCCCCCCCCACCAGGCCTCTGCCACCCGCCACTCGGCGTCCGGCCCCCGGGCACCCCGCCCACGCTGCCCGAAACTTCTTGTCCCCCGGACCCTCCGTTCATACTGTCTCTTTTCTCTAGTTTGTACCCCGGTCTCCAACTTACCCCTGTTCCTCCCTCCTTGTGCCTCTCTCAGTCCTGTCCTAGCTCTGCTATTGTGAGGTTACTAACATTTGCGCGTTGGCACATTGCCTCTGGTATACATCATGAAGCCTCCGGCAATCGCGATAGTGAGGGTGCAATCGGGTGGACAATTGTTATTCGTGGCTGTGATCGTTAGGAAAAGAATAGGTTCTTTCAATAATTTGTGTTGCGTATAGTGACTCAAATGAAAAGCCTTACCGAAGATAACAACATTTTGGGTCTGGGATTCCTTGAGTTGAAGGGTTGCATGCAATATTGGTGTATAAGTGAAAGCATTCAAAAAATTCATCGTAAGTATGATTAAAATATTTGAGGAGTGTGGTCTAAAATCCCCTTATTTTGTTGAAAAATAAGTTACCTGCATATTCTCCAAAACAATTACTTTATATTTACATTTTGCGAAGGTAGTTTTATAGTACGAATAATAAATTTCAATAACCTGTTTTGTCACCACCTTTCTTGAATAAATACGTCAAGTTCAAACTTATCTTCGGCGATAAAAAGTTGGAAACAGTCTTTAGACCGTACGTCTCGCGTCGCGTTATCTTTGCAGAAGTTTGCATCCTTGAAAGCTCGTGCGCTCGGTGGCCACCGGATGCCACCTTGGGGGTCACCGCCTTTGGCGAGGCTTCCTTGACGCTGCTTATACAATTCCTCCGCATGATAAGGCTGCCCCCGGTGCGCCAAATCCAGGCGTATCGGACGGCGGCAGGCGTTGGCCGACGTTTATTCAGGCTGCCTCGGAAAAACTCTCGATAAGAGCGGGCGGTAGGGAGCGCGCAGAGCGCGTCGGCAGGGCGTGGCGCGGGCGGGCAGAGGGCGAGCGAGCGGGCGAGCGTGAAGGCACGGATTGGCGTGAGCGCGAGCGAGCGGAAGGGTAGACGGACTGAGGAAAAGGAGAGCACGCGGAAGGTGGGAGGTCACGGGTCGTGGTGGTGGTGGTGGGCGGTCGCGGGAGGGTGCAGGTGGGGCGGGAGGAAGTGAGGGAATGGGACGTCCTCGGTTGCGCTGGAGGCTGCTGTCGCAAGGGCTATCGGTGAGCGGCGTCGTTTGACGCGGGTCCAACTCCATCCGGCGGCAAGTCACGTTCATAAATCGTGGTCACGGGGCGGAGCGCCGGTGCTTCTTAGGGCCCTCGCCAGCGGTTCGTCTCACCGCAGCGCTTCCCGCGCAACGCTGACCTGGCGGGTCGTCCCCGTTTAATTTGCTAGGTGGAACTAGATTTCAAAAATCGTTCCCAAGTCTTAGTATTTAGTGCAGAAATGTGCATTAAGATAGTCTATGCGCCCCTTGAGACTTGGTTGAGGACAGTTTTTGATTTCTGCTGAAGATTCCCCAACCTTAAAATAGTTATTTTGTCATTTTGCAGCATCTTCACTTACAACGCTTTCCCTGTTTTCTTCATTGTATTTCACACTTTATTTTTTATTCTTGTACGAAGACGTATACATACTAATTCAGTTAAACCTTAAACATTCTTTTATTTTCGTGATATTCTGTGGACGCGGATGTGGTGTTTATTATGTCATCAGGGTCTCTATAATTTTCACAGTTGCTCGCAGAAACCATTCAGACCTTGATTTGTTATTAAATCCTCATATTAAGAAACAGAAAGTATAAAATAATACTTTTCGTAAAATGATTAATTAAAAAATAATTACTGCGAAAAATATTTTTTTAATAACGACCTTCTCAATGAACTCTTTATAGATTGAATCAAAATCGATAAAATTCCTATTAAGAGTCGATAATTAAATATAAATGTGTCTTTTACCCAAAGAGTTAGCTCAGAATTCATAAAAAATCTTAAATAATAAATTATTAAATTGCATCGCCGAATCATACAATAATATTTAAATACATTGAAATATATTAAAAATTCATATAAATCGTGAACTTGAAATTTGAAAATATTTATTTTTTAATGATTAAAATATAAACAAGAAAATAATATGAAAGAAACAATGTAAACTGAAACTCAAGGAACCGATTACTTTCTTTCGTTATAGAATTTTCATTGTGTGTGGAGAGAATATAAATGCGTAAGTTGTTAAATAACCCTATGTAAAATTCTGATAAACTCGAGTTAAATGAATATGGTACACGCTTTTGTGTTAATAGAGAGTTCGTATAGGAAAACTAGTCAAAGGAATACATTTTTTTCTTTCAAATTTCGAATTTTTTGTTTTAGTTTCTCAATTTCGTCTGTGGACTGTTTATTAGATTCCGGTATTGGACACTCTAACGTAGCACAAAAAGGAACTGCATCATCGGAATTGATGCCACGCTGTAGAGTGTAGATCGCAAGGTAAAATGTTGAAAAAATTCGGATAAACTCGAAAAGGATGAAGTATGGTAAACGATTATGTGTTATAAAAGAATTTTTAATAGAGAGTTCGCAATATATGGGAAAATCAGTCAAAGAAAGGAATTTCCTTTTTTAAGTTTCAACTTTTTTGTTTCACTTTTACAATTTCGTCTGTGGAACGTTTATTAGATTCCTGTATTGGAAATAACGTAACAGGAAAGGAAGTGCATCTTCGGAATCGATGCCACGCTTTGGAGTGTGAGTAGCAAGGTAAAATACTGGTAAAATTTTGATAAACTCGACAGGTATGGAGTATGATACACGACTTTGTGTTACAAAGGGATCTGTAGAGAGTTCATAATGCATAGAGGAACTACTCAAAGCAAGAAATTTCCTTTTTTCCAGTTTCGACTTGTTTTTGTATCAGTTTTACAATTTCGTCTGTTGACAGCTTATTATGTTCCGGTGTTAGACACAATAACGTAACAGAAAAAGGAAGTGTATCTTCGGAATTGACTCCACGCTATGGAGTGTAGGTCGCAAGTTAAAATGTTAATAAAATTTGGATAAACTCGAAAAGTATGAAGTATGGTAAATGATTGTGTGTTATAAAAGGATTTTTAATAGAGAGTTCGTAATGTATATGAAAACCAGTCAAAGGAAGAAATTTCCTTTTTTCAAGTTTCAACTTTTTTGTTTCCGTTTCAAAATGTCGTCTGTGGACTGCTTATTAGATTCTGGTATAGGACCCAATAACGTAACAGAAAAAGGAAGTGCATCATCGGGATCGATGCCACGCTGTGGAGTGTGGGTCGCAGCAGGGCTCGAGTGTGACGGGGGGGAGGGGGGGGGGCAAAGATAGAAGCGGCGGCGCCGACGCCGAATGGGCCCCGCGGGGCGTCGTGGCGCACCGCACCAGCCCTGCCCGCCTCGCCCGCAGCGCAGCGCAGCACAGATCGCGCCGGGCAGGGGTTTTGCGGCGCTAGGCGAGATAGGCGGTAGGCGCCCTGCCAGCGCTAACGGATCGATGCTCGTCCGTCACCTTCGCTGCCGTCGCCTTTGCCGGTTTTCCAGGTGCTCGTCCGAGGCATCCCGTTTCGAAAACAGGTTTCTTGAGATTTGTCCCGAGGGTGGTACCGTTTAAAAGATAGTGAGGTTCATTGGATAATTTCAAAGAATAATAGTAGATTAATGTAAATTAAACTGAACGTATAAACACATTTTCTTTGTGTACACAGAATTATTATTATTGTTATTACTATTATTATTATTACTATTATTATTATTAATTTTGTTATTCTGCTTTTATATACATTGTAGAACAGATATTTCTTCGATCCAAAAATATGTTACCCATAGTTATGAATTTGCTCTGTATATATATTTTCAATGTTTTCTAACAATTCACATGTTTTATTCACTTGAATTGAATCCATTACAAGACATTATACAGTTAGTTATTCAGTCTTCCCAGCATCAAAAATAAACCACGAGTTTGGACAACGCGCAAAAACGTCACTAAATATTTTAAAATTAGACACGCTAGATTAGGAGTTACTCAATTTTAGTAACTGCTTGTGAATACACTTCCACACAAACTCGCGTGAAATAACCGGGAGAGGTGGCACAGGGCATCAACTGATGTCCCTGCAGTCCCTCTGAGCAGACGGTCCTAGGTTCGTGGCCGACGTTTCGACCCTAGCTTGTCAGCTAGGTCGAATTGAACCGCTGTCTGGAGGAGAATTCTAGCGGCTGGGTGCTCTGAGCGGTACTTTTCCATGATCAAAACCAGGCGAATGCCGGAGCAGTACCTTAAGAAACGGACCACGGATCGCACGCTACATTTCCTTCCTCTTTCTCTTCCTCTTCCTTGTCCTATCCTCACCCCTTACACTTACACTAATATGTACTGCATATGCTGGGAGAACGGTCGGGAGCTTAGAGCCTGTCCCGGCTGGGGTGGTGCCCCGCTGGTGCGAGATACCTGGTTGAAGAAATCCCGCTAGCCGACGGTAGGTCGTCGCCGGATCTCGCCATCCACTGGGAGAAGACTACTGCCACCTTCCGAGGAAAGAAGCATTATCTACACTTACGGAACGAATGACCTTAGCAGTTGATGCGTCCGGAATCACTAACAATCAATCAATCAATCGCGTGAATACATTCCGCAAGAGGAAGATATCCACCGCACGTGATGTTGCACTACGCCCGAGAACTTTGAAGTGTTCGGAAAGTAGAAGCGTATTTGCCGCCATCTGCGCTGTGCGGAAATGTTTGCCTTTTCTTTTGTTACCGTCTAAGTACACCATCGGTCGTCAGCCCTGGCAGTGATTGCTGTAGTGATAATTTTCTTTTCTTCAAAGTCGGTTCAACGGAGGTCGGCCGGAGCGACTGTTCTGTGCCTTTTAACGAGAAATGCTCTGTGACCTCAGCGATGAGAGCAGAGGTGGCGTGCCGGTGCGACCTAGATACATCAAGGAGCTTCAATCACACTGTCGAATACCGGAGTTTCTATTTGTGCCCGAGCACGCTACGGTGCTGTGTAAGAATGCTAGAGGAGCCAACTGGTGAGGAACAGTGGACTATAGATGATGTGGTAGCTTGCTCCGCCACTTAACTTGACAACGCAGTTCAGATTTATCGAAGAACCACCGTCTTTATCTTGCGAGGCAGACACTTTTGTTGACCTGAAACGATCTTGTAATCTCGTATCAGGAGATATCATGGAGGGATGTTTATAAGAAAAATATGTGTTTAACTGAAATGTAATTAAATTAGAATAATCATTTACGAGATTGAAAGGATTTAACTTATGACTTAGCAGAATGTTGATTATTCTTGAAAGAAAGCATACCATATTATTGAGTTTACAGAACTATAACTGTATTTTTAATAATGAAGAGAGAAAGCACAACATTTAAACTAGCTGAATGCTATCGATAGCTCAACTGAGAGTTGACAATGTCTGGTGCTGAAATGCACAAAGAAAATAGACTGGTTGATACCAAGACGAGATGAAGGTACTGGATGAGCTCCATGTAGACGCCCGGCATTGGAGGCAGACGATATTTGCAGAATAGCAAAGTTGTTACACCGCCGAAGCATTAGCTGGAGACCATATTACACACAGAGCACATGATCGCCATTCAGTCAGAATGATTCTCGGTATACATCAGTTAATCTGTCGCGAAGTGACACAGATTTTAGCGATCGGGAGCGATAGCTCAATGCATCAACTGATGTCATTGCAGCGCCTCGGACCGGGAGGTCCTAGGTTTGAGTCCTGACGGCGGCAGGATTTTCGCTCTAGCTTTTCAGCTAGGTGGAATTCAGTTGCTGTCTGGAGGGGAATTCTAACGGCCCGCTACTCTGATCGGTAGCGTTCCGTGGTTTCTCCGATCAACACCAGGCGAATGCCGGAGCAGTACCCTACTTAACGGACCACGGACCGCGCGCGATCTTTCCTTCCTCTTCCTTGTTCTATCCTCTCCCCTTACACACACACTTACACTAACATGCACTACACTGCCACATATTCCGGGAGACCGGTCGGGAGCTTAGAGATTATCCCGGTTGGGGTGGTGCCCCGCTGGTGGGAGAGTCCTGATTAGCGGAAAACCCCACTAGCCGACGGTAGGATCTCGCCATCCAGCGGGGGAAGATCACCACCATCGCCTGAGAAAATACATGCACTACACTTACGGGAATAATGACCAAAGCCGTTGACGTGCTCGGAAACACGAAAAAATCAATCAGATTTTAGTGTGAGCTAGTTGTTTGTTGGCAACACACCACTTTTCGCTTACGTGAGCTGGGAACATTGTCAAGAAATAACACATTATTTAAAATAACACAATTTACAGTTCGATGCCACGCGTATGTTCATACCTCAATAATCACGTGAATGTGTATTTGAAAATGTGTTTGAAAATGTGATTTTGAATGTGTTTGAAAATTATATTTATTATTATCATCTTCCTTACGCTACTAATTTTTTATATTGTTCTTTGGAATGATCGATGTTTAGAAGTTAAATCCAGATAAATTAATGGATAAAATCTCTCATTCTGATCGTTAAAATTGGTGCACTTGGCCCCGGTTTCACCAACATACACCTAACGTGATGTTAGTAAATGAGTCGTTAAAATTTACGTCTCCGTTAAGATTTGTTCCGTTTCACCAACGCTTCTGCGGCTTCAGTTAGCTAATCGCCAATTAACTTTAATAGGCGTACAAAATGCGTAAGTTTTTTTTAGATGGCCGTGAACTGGAAACTCTGTGGTGAGTATGTTTACTCTGCTTCTAGAGAATAAAGCAACAGTCTAGCCAATGCGCAGCTAACTCTATGGACAATACGATTAGCCGTAGATTTGCTGGCCCCAATATAGTCACCCATAACCTGCCGGTAGCTGCCAGTTGCAAAATAACTTAAGTAACTGATTAATTGGTACGATTGACTCGTTCCTGGAAATGAATATAAATTGAAACAAATTTCTAATAATGAGTTCTCATTTTTTAATAAAAAATGAACTTAATTATAATATTTTGTTATATACTTTGAACTTTATGATTTTGTGATTTAGGTTCTACAATTTTCGGAATGACTTGTGTCTGAAGAAAACTGTAGCATAAGATAGTTTTCAATGTGCATGCAAAACTGTTACTTATTGATTGTGATAAATGGTATGTAACTATTACATGTAATATTTTCGGACCTGTTTGATGAAAACTCCAGATCCTGCTCAATTAAATTGCAGGATTTCTAGTGTCGATTGCTTGGTACCACTGAATCTGGTTGAAAAGTCACTGAATACACGCGGGCGCACAGACATTTCCAGGCATTCTAAAGTATCGTCGTCTTCCGATATATATTGCAGAGCTTTCTCCATTTTCCTCTGCTGTGTGTTCGAACTAAACTGAACCACGCTTCGCTGTAATCAGCTTAACCAGGCGTTAAGTGCTGCTAACACAGCCGAGATCATGCGTTAACTTTAACGGAAAGTTAACAAGCGTTAAAGTTTGGTGAAACACGTATTTTCTCTAACGGACCGTTAAAATCTCCTAACGTCTAGTTAGCGTGTTAAGAAGCATTGGTGAAACCGGCCCTTAGTGTGACCTCTGTGTCAAGGCCATGGATTCCTGTAGTTATGCCTCTTATCCCTCACTGCCACCCCTCTCAGTCCCCCCTCTCCACGCAACAGTCTAAGGGGGTCTCTCCTCGCAACAACTGGGATACTGGGGTAGGTCTCGTCGAAAGCGAATGAGAGTCAATGGGGCGGAGTGAGAAAGAGTGAAGTGGAATATCATTGGGTGAGAGAGTCAATATCAAGGGACGACCGGCTGAGGTGGCTCACGGCTTCTGTTGATGTTTCTGCAATGACCACTGAACTGTAGGGTTCATGTCCTGGATTTTCGACCCTAGTTAGATAGCTAGATCTAATTCAGAACGGACCACGGACCGTATGCCATCTGTCTCCCCTTTTCCTTTCCGCCCTTACTTACACACACTTACCCTTATATGCTCCTCACTACGGCACATGGCACATGTCCAAGGACCAGTCGGGAGCTATGCTAGGGCAGTACTTCTCTAGTGGGAGATATCTGGTTGCAGAAAACCACTAACCGACGTGTAGGTCGGCGCCGGATCTCATTAGCCAGCAGCGTAAACTCACCGACGCATCCGGGTAAAATATTTACTACACCTACGGAACAAATGACAATCGATGACGCGCCGAAAAAACAACAAGTAATCAATGGAGAGTAGGCACACCACTTGAAGCATTTTTTTATAGTAGTGCGTTCATTGTTGGCAGTATTTGAATCATTTTCATATTCATGGTTATTCTCTTGCCCCTTTTCGGTTTCAGAATCATGGTCATTATCTCTATAATTACATGTTATCGCGTAGTACTGGTCTACGATCACTACGGCAAAAAGGAAAATACTTACGCAATTGGTATCGGCGGTATCTCGTGCCGTACCGCACAAAAATGTTACTTAACTGGAAAAAGAAACCACTAGTGAAGCTCTTTCTTTGTTCAAAGATAGCTCTAAACTAACAAGGAAATACTCAGCCACATGACGTGTAGACACAACAATCAGTGATTGTTGTACAAGTGTCAACTTGCCGGCGGGGTATGCCAAATCGCGATACCAATTAAAAGTTAATCCAAGTAGCATGTGCATGCTTCTGACGTATAACTTCATTATCAACAAAGTGAAGTTATAGTTCTTACTTTAATTGTGACGAAAAATACTAAGACAAATTCACGCGCATCGCAAGTCGATATTCTCACTAAATTATGGAACAGCCGATATTATGTCAACAATTCTGACTTTGTAAATTGCTTTCAAAATATTATTTTACAAAAATTGTTAAGTGCTTTGCTATGATACTCACAAAAATACCTAACTTTGCTTTAACAGATCTACGTTTTAGTAGCAATCAATTTTTTTCGCGGTCACGTACGTCATTTCCCTTCTTAACTCTGCATTGACCAAGGTGGTGTCACACACAAGGGTGTCCACACATTTTTAAAACTCGGGTAATACGATTCAAACCGCCAGATTCTGATTATACGTCAGAAAGGGAATGTATTTTATGGTTCCATAATATCTTCGTTAAACGGTGAAATGTCGTTGGCTTCTACTTAATTGAAATGATACAAGGCATTGTCATTGCTAACAATACTGATTACTGAAGTATTGTTGGCAATGATAACGCCTTGTATCATTTCAATCCATAATATCTGCCAAGTTAGCAAGTACCACAACAAAATTGTAAAATCTGAAACGAGGTTGACTCTAAGTGACCCTCAAATGAATGAAATCAAATTCAGTGAATATAATATATGTTTAGAGTAAACATAGTCAGAAGATAAGTACGTGCAGTGTGTCTTTTAATGAAGTCAATGGTAGCGACTGAAAGTGATAATAGACTGAGAATATTTGTTCCTGTAGTTTGTGAAACAATTAGAGTTAAATTTGACAATTGCTTCCTTAAAGCACCCTCTATGATAAAACCTATCATTTTGCAATGGTAATTTACCATACAAATTCAAATGATTGTGTAAATAAAGTCTGAAACGTCATATAGATGGCGGACATTTGTAACCCTCCCTTGATAGAGCGCGTTATGGAAAAAAAGTTTGTCAATGCAGAGATAACAGTGCAGAGAGAGAACTGACATTCAAATTTTAGAAAGAATTTCGGCTACATATCGTAATTTAAAAATTGTCGGATGGAAAACATAAGTCATATTTACTACACAAGAAAACATACTTGCAAAAAAGAATGTGTCTAATGTTTACTTTATCTTTCAGAAAACGTAAATAGCGTAGCGAAATATTCTTCTGGTGAGTTCTGATAAATTTGATTTTGTCTAGAACATCATAGTGGCGAGGCAGTTGCTCTTGGTGAGGTCATCGACGGTAGAAATACAGAATTAATGCAACGCGTTGAACTTCAATGTCTCGTGTTTCTGAATGTTCCGCAGTGTGCCCCCTGCAGTGAGAGGCGCCTAGCATTTCCGTTTATAATTGTTTGGTTCTCATTCGCATAGATATGAACTTGGAGTGACCTTCCAGAGGTCAGGGTGACTCTCCGGTCGCTAAAATTTCGTCGTCGGCGGGTTGAGGAGGACCTAGAACGAAAGCGTTTCATTTATCAACTTTGCACTTCATATTAAAACGAGGACACACATCATATAATGGAAAGGACCTACTCTTTAAATCGTGGCCTCGCATTTCCTCGTCGCTATTTTACGGCGTGTCTTAATGAATATGCAGCGTCTGTACTTGCAGTCGCCAGCGTCTCATCTCACTTGCAAATGTCCCCTCCGTCCGCGCCAGCCGGACCTCCGCGTCCCCCCGCACGGCAGCTCGCATTCCCCCCTCCTTCACCACATCCCCCACCTTCTCCTCCTCTTCCTTGCCTCCTTCTCCGTTGCCACAGCCTGGCCCTAATCGCGGTTCAAACCCACAACCCTGTGGAACTCCCCATCCGCCGAACCGCGGACGGCGGCCCGTGGCCCGAAGGCGAAATTCACATCAACAGCATGTAAATGGCGGCCGCTTCACCAAAGAGACAGCACTCCCCCACTTCACCCTCTTCGGTGAGGCACACATTTGTCGTAAGTAACAATAGGTTGAGTTTAGAACGGAATAAAGCTAAACTACCTAAGATTAGGATGTGTGTTTATCTTCTTTATACATTAATTTTCCGTAATGGCTACGCTGAAGTCTTTGTGCAAGCGATGAAATCATTTGGATTGTCAAGGGAGGGTGAATAATTTTCTTGCGTTTTCTGACGTTGACTATCCCATAATTTCATAAAACAGGGCATCTGAATTTTGGGATTTAATTAACATTGCGCATGGCAGGGAGCTTGTAATGTCACGGTCATGTAAGTTGTAATATCGTGTTGTCATATTGTAAACTTTTACTAGTGACTTTTATCAATACGTTTGAGCATGGTTATTTTAATAAGTGCCCATTATATATAGATAACGTAATGTAAATGTAACTTATTCTAGCCTAACCCTAAATGCAATTTTTTATCAAATCAAATCTGAAATTCACATTTATATTTATTTCCAACCGACTTTTTCGTAACCTAAACCTCGTGATCAGTGAGCACAATGTACTTGCCAACATTGCATAACAAAAAATAGCTGTAAGTGTGATCCTCCAGTTGTATGTTGACGAAGCGAATTTGCTCTCCGCCCGCCGAGCCGAGGGATTGCCAAAAGGACCGACAACGTGGACCGCGGCGCCGTCGCCGCGTCGTTTACATGACCACGACGCAGTTAACTTGAGACCGGCATGGGCCGGCGTCGGGGTCGGCGAAGCGCTGTCGGCGAGGCGACGTAATTGAATACGGTAATAGGTTGCGGACGCGTGCGGCTGGGTGCGAGACTGCTCTCCGCTAACAGCCAATTAAACCGCGCGTTGGATGACTGCTCCGGATAATTAATGCCCCCACGGTAACCCATGCGGACGTTTGCCTGGCACCTAGGTGCGCGGCCCACTGCCCGACGCCTTCTGCTCGCCTTTCGCGTGTGCGGACGGGGCGGCGTTGCGCGGATGGCCTTATGGAACGTTGAAATTATATTTTGGGTGTCGATCTGGCGATGTGTTATGTTTTCTTGTGAGGGTTGTTTTATCTATGGAACTGAGGTCTGCGTTGAGTTGGACAGTTACGGACTGCTGGAGTGAATGTACTATGTCGACTCTACATTATCGTAAGTGTAAATCTTTATAAGCCTTCGCTATTCACTTCTTTGCTTGCACAATACTCAGTGCATACGTAGTCTTAATAGTGTTGTCTACTTATTGTATAGTGGAATATTAAAACTTAGCAGAGTTCGATTATAACTACCACAGAATATCTTGAAGAAAAAACATTTCATTAAAATGTGTAATAATACTCATGACATTGCCACTATTATCAGCTAGAGAATGCAATGGCGGACTGTATTAATTCAAGGTGAATTGAAATTTGTTCTGTATGTCATTAAATGTTTGGTATGTTTTTGGAGTGCCACTTCGGATTTCTCTGATAATTTTTCAGCTCTGTAAATGGGTTGATTTAAAACCGAATTAGTGGCGGAAATCGAAATACTATATTTACCAATAGAACGTTTCCAATCTTGATGTAACAACATTGGAGTGTTTCCAACAAAATGATAAATAAATTAGAAAATGTATCTATTCAATAATATGTTCCTATGAAGCACGTGTGAATATCTTATGTTCGTTGTTTTTTTTAGTTTCTGTAGACTCTCGAAAGGACATCTCTTGAATCTTGTAAATGAAACGAATGTGTCGGATAGTACACCAGCTGCCGAAATGTTTCATGGAAATCTCAGTAATTCATTGCTAATTTCACTGTGGCAAAAAATTAAAAACATTTTATCTATAATGTGCTAAATATAAAACAATTATTGTTTATTATTAGTAATATCGTTAAAAAGATACGTCATGTAATAACAAATTGATAAATAATGGGGTTCAGTAAGCCACAATTCCGGATGTTTTCGAGTTGATAAATTATTCTGTGTATTTATTTTACTCTTCCCATTCCGGGCTACAGGTTTCAAGTTTCCTGATGACAGGACATTATTTTCGTAGGTCTATTAATTTTCGCAAATTCGTCAAACATTAACTGTATTTGCAAACTGCACCAGTGTGATTTCCTATTTCTGATCTCTACACATTTCATTCCAACAGAAATTAATCTCATCTTCTCAATCTTGGTGTATTTAGAAAACAAATAGGATAGTGTAATCCGAGGTTACTGTACTTCCATTTATCAGTTAGTAAATAAATATCTAATAGTTAGGGGCAGTAGAACTATACTGATCCAAGTGACATTGAGTCCTTTTTTGAGCTTTTCGCATGGATACATGGGAAAAACTGTACATTTTCATGCCACAGTAATCCAAGCACAAAAACCATAATCTTCTATAGGAACTTCTCAATCTCCCACTTCCCTTCCCCCATATACCAAACACACAGGCGTTTCTCTCGTTTTCTGTAAACGATGAAAATTCCACTTGGATCAGTGTGGTTTTCTTTTTGCCTATTATAGTCTTTAGATGATAAAATGTGTATTACAAATTTGATGAAAATGATTAAAGTGGTTATCTTTGTAAAGAACAACATAGAATTTTGGAATGAAGTGCATCCTGTTAGAGAATACTCTTCTAATCGCGAATTCTGTTAGACAAGTTATTTCTTTATGGTTACTCAAAGGCACTTTCCTATTGAGACAGTGGATACACATTACCTTAATTTGATATTCCAAATGTCCATTAAATAACACGCTTGTTTATAAAATAGAGATATTCGCCAACCTTTCCGTTAGATCCTTTAATTTCGCAGAGAGGGGATATTGGGAAAATGTTTCGGTACCACCGATTCTGTCTCATATTCGAAACAGTCAATACTGTTTTTACGTTTCATATAAAAAGGTTATTATTTTCTCTATTGAAAATGGTCTTGGTTTCACAGCTCTGAAATTGTGATTGATGTTTTGCTTTAAACTACTGACAGCATATTGAATATTAAAAATACATAGCTTCATGAAAAAAACAACAGTTTGAAGCGACGCATATATAAATTGCCAACCATTTTACAGTAAACTCGCTCGTGGTTGGTTTTATTTTTATTGTTTTATTTCTATACTTCTTCCTGGAAGACACAAGATTGAAAAAAGTCAGACAAAATGAGGTTTGAGAAAATTCCGAATTACACTGCTGTACACTTCAACTTCGTGCCAAATCTGTCTAAAGCCGGACTCAAAAGAAAGTGTTCTACCAGTTTCAATTCAGTCGCAGTTGGAGACGCCATTATTCAGCAGTGACGCGTCGTGTTTTTCCAACGCTATGTAAACAAATAAAATCAATTCCAGCGAAGAGTTTAAAAGGAAAACAAAAGAAGCGTCGCGCGCGCTCGTCCAGAACTTGCGCTTGCAGGCGCTCTTGCAGGCGTTCTTGGAGGGGAATCCCCGGCCGCAAATCTCGACAACGAACGTGCTCAGGGTGCGCGGCTCCTCTCACTAGGTGTTCGTTTTGGGGAAGCTGCACCCGCGGTGTACCGGAAGCTGCCTGGGGGAACCAGGAAGAGGTACGTGGATGGAGAAGGGGGAGGGGAGGGGAAGGGAAGCGCGCGCAAGCAGGGGAGTCCATTTGCAAGCCCCTCCCGCCTCGTTCTTCTCGAGAGGGAAAGAAGTTTGTTTCTGCACGCCGCCGCTTCACACAACCTGCCATGAATAATTTACATTGTTCCGAAGGGAGGTCGGATAAATGTATCGACAGTTCTGGACCCTTCGGCCACCTTCGCGGATCTGCGGACTGCTTTCGTTTCCTGCCTGGCCGGTGCTGGCCCGCTTGCTTGGTCTGCACTTGCCTTTAAATCTGGGCTACCTTTTGCCTTTTTTATCCCTACTCTCTGTTCCATCTAAAATCCTATGTACACTTTCTTCCCGTACGCAAGTAACTTCCTTTTCCTCTTTTAGGATTGTCTTATTTTTTAAGTATATACCGAAACGATCGATTCCAATGTTTAAATAACGTGTTGATTTTCCCTAGTTATTATTTAGACTTCCGCTAACATCTTCCTACTTAATCAAGTAAATTTTATATGTTTTTCTTTTCTGTTTCACACAGAACACGAAACTCATTTATGCTTTTTCTCCATCGTCAACGGTCTTTCGCCTGCTCCTTTCGTGGAGCTCAACCCACAACGTCTGGCGTCATACCGCCCACACCTAGCTCCTCCCCCATATTTTTATGCTTCCCCATTCCTCTCTTGGGCATTGGACCTCTCGTATCCGCCGTCGGCGACTGTTCAGTGAACGAATGCATATTTGCATGCAGATTTCCGGGCTCCCTTATCACGCGGCCGATTCGCTTCCGATGCCGGCTTCCGGCCATCCCGCCGCCGCCCCGCCGCTGCCCCGCCGCTGCCCCGCTGCCGCTCCGTTGCCGCCCCGTTGCCGCCGATGCCGCCCCGTTGCCGCCCCGTTGCCGCCCCGTTGCCGCCCCGTTGCCGCCCCGTTGCCGCCCCGTTGCCTCCCCGTTGCCGCGCCGTTGCCGCCCCGTTGCCGCCCCGTTGCCGCTCCGTTGCTGCCGTTGCTGCCCTGTTGCCGCCCCTGTTGCCTTCCCGTTGCCGCCCTTGTTGCCGCCCCGTTGCCGCCCCGTTGCCGCCCCCTTGCCGCCCTGTTGCCGCCCTGTTGCCGCCCTTGCCGCCCCCTGTTGCCGCCCCGCCGCCGCCCCCGCCGCTGCCCGCCGCCGCCCCGTTCCCGCCCCGTTCCCGCCCCGTTGGCGCCCCGTTGCCGCCCTGTTGCCGCCCCGTTGCCGCCCCGCTGCCGCCCCGTTGCCGCCCTCGCCGCCGCCCCGCCGCCGCCTCGCCGCCGCCCCGTTGCCGCCCCGTTGCCGCCCCATTGCCGCCCCGTTGCCGCCCCGTTGCCGCCCCGTTGCCGCCCCGTTGCCGCCCCGTTGCCGCCCCGTTGCCGCCCCGTTGCCGCCTCATTGCCGCCCCGTTGCCGCCCCGTTGCCGTCCCGTTGCCGCCCCTTTGCCGCCCATCCACCCTCCCTGCGGGAGCCCCACTTCGCCACCTCCGCCCCACTGCCACTCTACCGTCGTTTCGCCAACGTTCCGCATCCTCGCCCCGCCTCTCGTTGCGGTGCAACCTCGCGGACCGCGTTCTGCAGCGACAGTGCTTCAACGACGGGCGGCAGCGGCGGCGGCGGTACCCGCAGCGGGTTTTACGCGCCATCGAAGCAGATGCGGCAGCTCGGGTTTTTACATCCCATCTTTATGCGTGGGGACTAATAAGGCCTTAGGTGTAAGCGCCGCCGCCACCGACCGCCTCAACGAAAACGCAGCCATCCCCTCCCCCAGCGTGCACTGAGCGGCGAACAGTGGGGAATGTTCCGATGAAGGAGGGCGAAAGTTTGCTTTTCTGCTTGTGTTGAACAGTACTGTGGATATCAAGAATTGAAATTTGCTCTGGAATTGGAGCCCACATGTGTGGAGTCACCTTGTCTTATAGTATCTTGATAAAAGGGACAATTTTACAAATAATCTAAAAGCTCTCGAAAATATCAAATACTATTAAAATATTAACTGAAAAATATTTGTAATTACTCGTATGAATTTATTTTTTAAAAGAAATGTATGTGGAATATTATAATGCGTGAACTCAGCGTTTAAATGATAATTGCTTCCACTGGAAATGTTGTAATGCAGAATGTTTTGCGTTTGGAGATTTACACAAGCTATTTTTTACAGGCGTATATTACTTCAGTAAATATACTCTTTAAGAAATCTTGAAAAGACAAACCCATCTATATATACGTTTGTGTGTGTGTGTGTGTGTGTGTGTGTGTGTGTATACATGTTCTTTGTAACAAACTGTACGTACGGCTTTTGTGAAGTAAAACCATATGTACTGAAACCATGATATCCAGCAATCACCTCAAAATTGCGAATTTCCTAACGCAATCCACATTCTGCCAATTCGTAACGACGACCCGTGAAATAGATTTTGGCCCCACTAGATCGTGAAAATTTCGCACTGTAGGGGGGAGCTAGTGCGGAGATTGGGAAACGCATGGCTTTGCTGGAACAGATAGGGCCAGATAAGGGGAGAACGGCGTTGCGGCGCTCGCATTTATAGCTTGGGAATATGGAAACGCGCGTTATTTCTCAATGCGTGCCGCCGCCGCCGCCGCCCCGCCGCCTCTTTCGCGCCCGCCAACGCGATACCGCCGCGACGCGACGCGTCGGGCTGCGGGAATCGCCCGCTGACGCGGGTATTGCGGATTTACGCCGCGCGGCGCCGCGAGAGTGCGCGGCTGTCGATGGAGATGTTTATGGGAGGAGATTGTATCGGCGTTGAACCCTTGGTGGATTTTTATTGCGTCGTAAATGTGATTACCAATTGCCGTTAACTGGTGATAGATTTGTTATTCCCGGATTTAGGGAAAATGTGCGGTACTTGAAAATTTCGACTATATTGTGTTTTATTATCTTAAAGATGATGTCGTGAGATTAAATATAATACATGGCTGTGTTTCGCAATAAAATAAATGAATTATTGATAAATTATAATTTGACTGTAATTTGATTCATTTTTCATGATTCATGTTTTAGGGACGATTTTTTCATGATTCCAGTTTTAGATTCTCGCATTTAGGAAACGTCAATGAAATTGTCTCTCTTTTTACTCTTAAAAGTAACTATATAATTTAAATTTGAATCTTCCAAATCAGAAACTAATTAGGTTTAATTTAAACATAATTTTGTACTTTATTTAGTCGGATGTCAGCATTTCCATATTCACAAAATGTTTGCACGTATCCATTATTCCAGTTTAGTGTTTTCATTTTCGGAGAATAATCAGGAATTCTGTTTAGAACGTATGAATAATGTACGCAGAAGCAAAAGTATTTCAAAGTTTAAGTAATCAGAAGATAATTTAATTTTCATAAAAATGTATCAGAACAATATTGCTTTTATTTGAACTCTCACGTATAAGAATAATTATAATTAATTTTTCCACGAATATTTTCCTAATATATTTTCATATATATTTTACTTGACAATAAGTGCTATTGTGTGTGTGCGTGCGTGCGCGCCCCTTGCGTGCATGTGTGTGTGTGTGTGTGTGTGTGTGTGTGTAGAAATGGCAGTTTACGAGTCAAACACTTTGACAAATTGATATGAATTCTCGTATTCCAGAAGTTTAGGAAAACTATTTCCAATCCGTGAATGAAGGTGTCACATTGAATCTTCCAGCGAGCGGGGCTGCAGGGCTGAGCGGGGGCGGGTGAAGGCCTCCGCCGCAGACGCCGCGCTCGGACGGCAGCGGCAAGCGCCGAATGACGCCGCGTTCGCCGAACGGTCGATATCCGAACGACGGCGCGTAAGTCGCCCGTCAGCCCTGATCATGAGGCAGAAGCGCGGGGCTTCATTCCGTCGTGTCCCGGCGCCTCCGCTCCGTTGCCTCGTCATCCCGACGCTTCACCGCGCCACCGGCGACTCTCCAGCGCGCTCTATCTCTGGCCCACAACGACATCACGCCCGTCAATGTGACCCTGCGCTTGCCACTGCGTTTCTCTTTTGTAGAGTTGCGTCTGAACACCGTACTTCAGCGCTCCAGAGTCGGTTTAGAGTTAATGAATAAACCATGAAAATGTCACCGTAAAGATAAAAAATTTAAATTGCGGAACATTGACGTCTATTACTCATACTACTTGTATTAAATTTGCAGAAGCTGAAATATTTACTACTGAAATTGTAAACGGACGTTATTGATAAAGGTGAAATGTGAATATTTTAGAAAAGGCTTGAAAAAACTCGGGTTAATCTCTCATTAAGACTTGAATTTCTGCTGTCACTACTGTCTTAAAAAAATTGGTTGAAAAATTATATGATTGTTTTTAGATGCATGAGTTAGCGTTCCCTAGTCTCAATGTGAAATACTTAAATTATGACATTCGCCATTTAAACTGAGAATTAAGTGTTCATTTTCTACACCATTGTAGTTGATGCGTTTGCTATGGAAACGAGAACATTTCATTCGAGAAATTGTACCAGAGAAACAAAAGTATTTTCACGTATTTCATATATGAATATCGACACGAATGTTATCCCAACGTTCTAGGTAGGAATATGTTACATTTGAATTAAATGCCTTTGGGAGGTTATGAATGATCCCTTAAACTTAAAAGTGACATGCAAAAAAGTGAAATTTGAACAACAAAGGAATATCAAATTTTGACAGCAAACATTGTAGTTAAGAATTTTTCTCATCTTGAAATTTACTTAAAATGACGTCAACAGAAATGAACGATATTATAAAAGCATTATATTCATCTATATATATAAAAGAAAGTCGTGTTAGTTACACTATTTATAACTCAAGAACGGCTGTACCGATTTGGCTGAAAATTGGTGAGCAGGAAGCTTAGAGCCAGGAGACGGACATAGGCTATTGTTTATCCCGTTCGACAGCGTTCCTGTGTGAGAACGCGCGTTTTTGCACGTTTTCGCGTGATATCGCATGTGAGCGGTCATTGTTGCCTGTTGTAACCCATTGTTGTAACGCCGCACTGATTACAGAAGGCGATAATGATATAGCCGCCTTTCGTTCGCCGTTATATCTATATAAAAGTCGTGTTAGTTACACTATTTATAACTCAAGAACGGCTGTACCGATTTGGTGAGCAGGAAGCTTAGAGCCAGGAGATGGACATAGGATATAGTTTATCCCGTTCGACAGCGTTCCTGTGTGAGAACGCACGTCTTTGCACGTACGCAGTGCAACAAGGATAGTACAGTTTCTCACAGTGAGTGCGACGCGAGAAAAAGATGGAACCGGCTGTTAAGGCGGAACAGAGTTCGCCGGGTCAGCTAGTTTTGAATAAAAGTTGAATATTTTACATTTTTCATTCCTGACACGTTGAAGAGAAAGGTGATATCACCTTTCTCTTCTAATATCTGTAACATTACATATTATTTTGTGGAAGGAGTAAGAGGATTCGCATTGAAAAGAATCTGCAGCTTCATATTTCTTTCGCCAAAACGTTTGTTCGAGATAAACGCTTTAACATTCGCTATTTTTAAAATAATGTAATAAAGGTCAGCCTCCAAATCGAGACTCGGCATGGGAAAGGCCCCATGACCAACCGGCGCAGCCAAGGCCAACTTGCAACACGGTGCGTCCTCCAATGTTACCAAAAGGCCTTCACCCAATTCCCGCGGGCGGGGGTGGTCAAGCGACGGGAGTAGGGGGGTAATGCGGGTCCTGGACCAGGAAATGCGTCACTGATAAGCCTTATCTTATCTTATCTTATCTTATCGTGACGTCACTTCCTGGTCCAGGACCCGCATATGTGTTGGGTGACGTCAGAGGGCCCCGGGACCCGGAAACGCGTCACTGATAAGCCTTATCTTATCTTATCATTGAGTGACGTCACGTCCGGGTCCCGCCTGTGGGGCCCCCGGAAGTGGCTTTATCGTATCAGCAGAGAAGTGAGGTCACTTCCTGGGGCCGATTGCGCGCGCCCTGGCGGCGAAATGCGGCGGTGAAGGTGGTGGTGGCGCGCTCTGTGAGCGTCGTGTGGAACTCGGTGTGTGCGTGGTGGTGTGATGTCTTTCAAAAACGGGAAGTCTGCGCGAGGTGGATTCGAACCGCCCGGAGTAGCGTTTCCTGTGAGGGGGGGGTGTGGCGCGCACGCTAGCACTGAGCTACCGCGACACGGCCGAGAAGAGCGTCTCTTGAGTGGGTTTTACGTGACTCTCGCGCGCGCGCGCGCGTGACGTAACGTGGCGTGCGTGCGTGCGTGCGTGCGCTCATGCACACATATATAATTACCATGAAGCGAGAAGCTGCTGCTGCTGCGATGTTGTCACCTCTGTCGTCCACGACTGAATGAGAGAGACGCGCGTGCGCCTCCACCTCCCTTTATTTTTTTTGTGAACCCCCCTCCCCTCCGCGGTGACGTCACTATTAAAAAAAAAAAATAAATAAATAAAATAAAATAAAATAAAATAAAATAAAATAAAAAAAATCCCCCTTCGCTCTATGGATGAACTATGAAAAGGGGGGGAAATCCCTGCCTGGAGGTGAATCGGGAATGATAAATAACAACAACAAAAAATGTGTATATATATTGAAAGAATATATTTTGAAAAATGATACAAATACTTTTTAAATCTTCAGAAAAAATTATTAATTTCTTTTTTAATCTTCACACATATATATTTTGAAAAATACATGATATAAATAATTTTAAAAAAATTAATTTACATTTGTTTTAAAAAATTATTGATTTCTTTTTTGATCTTCTCATCCACATATCCTTTCGTAGCCCCGTCGTCCGTTTTCAATGGTGGCGCCACGTTGACAAGACGTTTTTTCATCACGTTGACGTTTCCCAGTTTGCTGCATCGGAGTTTTGGAATTTTTTCTAGTTGCGTCTTGATGCCTTTGATGTTGCGGTCGACGTACCCTTTGTTGACGGCATCTTTTTCTTCTATGGGAGAAGCCGTATTGGAAATGCGAAAGAGATCCGCGTTAAAGGGGCTGTCGTCTTTCCATTGGCGGAGACATTTGGATTGATTTTCGATCACGCATTTTAACGAATTTTGTATATCGATGTTCTCCTTCAATATTTTCATCATATAGTCAGTCGTCTTCTCCCACCATCCGAAAGTGAGCTACTGCGGCAACGCGTTCAGCGCATACGCCAATCTATTCAGACACTACCTTCTTCACCATGTGAAAACGCTCTTCCCGCCTACGAGCCCAATGGACATCCAATGCCGTCAGTGTCTCCCTCTCTGTGAGGTACGTAGTCTTTTTTTTTTTACAAGCGAGGTTCATAAAAATAATTTTTTATTTTTTAATGTACTAATTTTTCCACTATCTGTTTTCAGATTTACGCAGCACAGCATCTAGAAATCAATAATTAAAAAAATGTAAATTATTTTTTCTGAAGAACTTTTTAAAAAAGTATTTGTATCATTTTTTCAAAATATATTCTTTCAATATATACACATTTTTTGTTGTTGTTGTTGTTATTTATCATCCCGTCACCTCCAGTTTCCCACCCCCCTTTTCGTTATTGTTATTTATCATCCCGTCACCTCCAGGCAGGGATTTTCCCCCCTTTTCATTATTTATCATCCCGTCACCTCCAGGCAGGGATTTCCCCCCCTTTTCATAGTCCATCCATAGAGCGAAGGGGGATTTTTTTTTTTTTTTTTAATAGTGACGTCACCGCGGAGGGGAGGGGGGTTCACAAAAAAATAAAGGGAGGTGGAGGCGCACGCGCGTCTCTCTCATTCAGTCGTGGACGACAGAGGTGACAACATCGCAGCAGCAGCAGCTTCTCGCTTCATGGTAATTATATATGTGTGCATGAGCGCACGCACGCCCGCACGCACGCACGCCACGTTACGTCACGCGCGCGCGCGCGCGAGAGTCACGTAAAACCCACTCAAGAGACGCTCTTCTCGGCCGTGTCGCGGTAGCTCAGTGCTAGCGTGCGCGCCACACCCCCCCTCACAGGAAACGCTACTCCGGGCGGTTCGAATCCACCTCGCGCAGACTTCCCGTTTTTGAAAGACATCACACCACGCACACACCGAGTTCCACACGACGCTCACAGAGCGCGCCACCATCACCTTCACCGCCGCATTTCGCCGCCAGGGCGCGCGCAATCGGCCCCAGGAAGTGACCTCACTTCTCTGCTGATACGATAAAGCCACTTCCGGGGGCCCCACAGGCGGGACCCGGACGTGACGCCACTCACTGATAAGATAAGATAAGGCTTATCTGTGACGCGTTTCCGGGTCCCGGGGCCCTCTGACGTCACCCAACACATATGCGGGTTCTGGATCGGAAGTGACGTCACGATAAGATAAGATAAGATAAGATAAGGCTTATCAGTGACGTCATTTCCGATCCAGAATCCGCATATTCCCCCTACTTCCATGTGATTGTTCAACAAAGACAAGAATTGAAAAGAAATTCATATTTCATTATCTTATCTTGTCGCCGTTCAAAAATGAACTTCTTAAATTTCCATCCCTGCAATTTTTTGAGGATGTTAGTTAGTATTAGGAAATTAAAATTTAATTATTAGTACGAAATGATACTTAGTTTTTAAATTTTTCTTTCGTGAAAAAGAATTAGAAATGGTGCTAAAATATTCCAAACCCAACCAATTCAAATAAACAGCTTGTGCTAAATTTAATTTGACAGAGAGGGACCGTAGTCATTTGTGATTTTTTCAAAGGAAACCTACCGTAATCAGTGTTTAAAATTTCTGAAGTGAAGAAATAAATTTTTAGTTCAAAATAAAAACATTTTTATTCTTCAATCCACTTTCATTTATTAGAATAGCAATAGCAATAGCTCTGAAACACTTTTCAAAGTATTTTCAGGAAGTACTGAAAAATCTAACCGGGCGACTGTATTTGACTTCAAATTATACAGAACTCATATTTTCGAAATATTCATCATGACTTTTCTTGAAAATGCGTTATTGATAATGACTGATTTTACGTCATTTTTATTCTTTTTCATTAGAGGATGGCGAATATCGATTTGTTTGGGGGCACCTTCCACAGCCGGATTTGACTGTAGCCCTTCTTCATCTTCGTGAAGAGTCTAAAGCCTATTTTACAGATCGTTTTTTCATCCTTTTTTCATCATTTTTCTGTACAGAATTCTGTACAGATGGAAAACGGACGTTCGGTTCTAGGCGTACCGAAAGTGGATGAACGTGATTCCAGCGTTTTACACGGTCTTTTCTGGTCTGTACGTAATCGTGATGACAACACTTCCTCCAAACTCCGCAAAAAGTGTTGGAAGTTTAACACTTGAACATCGCATTTACGAAAACAAATTAAATGAGGGGGGAGAATGATAAGATAGTTACGAATTCGCAGAGTAAGGAGTAGAAAGACGTGTGAGGTAATGTGGTTTTATTTGCGAGAGGTTTCACTGAACGCAAAGATTCAATATTACAAACAACATTAAAAATGAAGCAACACGTGCCCACGCCCACCAGATATATATACTCCGTGTCGGAGAACCCACGCAATCGAGGAAAGTTCCATAAATGAAACTAGGGGTGCCGTAGTCAAACTGGATGAAATTGTACAGAAAAATTAAGCATGCATAATTTTTTCGTACAAATTACATCCAGTCTGCTATGTATTGACGAGAAATAATGAAAACATGACCGTGTAAAACAGGCTTAAGACTTGTTCCTTTCCAAGAATCGTAACGGGTCTTTTCATCTTCTCCTCGGTCTGTCAGCTTCGGTTCTTCCCCTCGGACATTCATCTCTAGCAATCCTCTCTAGCAATTCTTTTTCCCTCCATTTTCGCAAAATGATCATTCCATTCATTTCTTCGTTCTGCTACCTAGGCCGTAATGGGCTTAATTTTGTTCTCTTCCCTGAAATTTCTGTTTTTTTCCTTATCCAGTAGAGTGTGAATTGTAATTTTTTTCAGAACTCTCAATTCAGCGTCCTCAAAATATTGTTGGGTGCGTTTGGTTTAACTTCATGTTTCTCTTGCATTAGTTAACATTGGTCTAATTATTGATTGATATATTCTAACCTTCGAGTACTGTTTTAAATGTTTATTATACCGTATTGAGTAGTTGAGACATCCAGTGATCTTATTACCCCTTATTATTTGCTCTTTAAATTCTTTCTCCGTTTTCGCTAAGCTTCAAATATTTAATCACTACAACGTGTTCTATTATTTAATTATCTGCAACCAATTTACACGTAATCGGATTATTAGCAACACTCAAGTGGCTATGTGTCTTGCATATGTATATACATATAACGAATATAATATAATATTTTTTCTGATAGAAAATAACAATTTGGCATATTGAACAGCAGAAAATGGATTTTTTTTCTTTTATACTCGTTTTAATAAACAAACAATATGATTTAATAAGGGGTTTATTTCATGAATTTCAGAAGGTGCCTAAAGGAGATGGCTAGTCGCAGAAGCACTGGTGCCATTAGCACACGAGATGGCGCGGACGCCGTCGGCGACGCCTTCCAGCTGGTGGCGCAGGGGCTGGCGCAGCTACAGGAGGCCCTGCGCCTGCAGAAACAGGAGGCGGCGCGCGAGGTCCAGGAGGCCCTGCGCCTGCAGAATCAGGAGGCGGCGCGCGAGGTCCAGGAGGCCCTGCGCCTGCAGAAACAGGAGGCGGAGCGCGAGGTCCAGGAGGCCCTGCGCCTGCAAAAACAGGAGGCGGAGCGCGAGGTCCAGGATGCCCTGCGCCTGCAGAAAGAGGAGGCGGCGCGCGAGGTCCAGGAGGCCCTGCGCCTGCAGAAACAGGAGGCGGCGCGCGAGGTCCAGGAGGCTTTGCGCCTGCAGGAAGAGAGGGAAGCGGCTGTGATGCTTCAGATGGAGCGGAAGATACAGGAGAAGGACGCCGCTATCCACTCATTAGAACAGCGCCTTCGAGAGACTCAGGATAGGTTGACTGCCATGGAAGAGAGGACGATGGCCCTGGAGGGATCTGGAGAAGCAGGAGCTATGCAACGCCTGGAGGGCCGTGTCAATGAAGTAGAGGCCTCCCTGCAAAGCGCGTTGCAGAATTTCATGCCCCGTGTGGAAACTCTGTTGCGCCAACTGGAGCAGCCCCGATCTCCACGTGCGCCCCTTGCCACCGCCGCCAGCGCCAGCGAAGCACCGGCGACGGGAGGGGCAGCAGCGGGCGGCGTGGAGGAGCCCCCCTCCCCCTCCTCCACCCCCACTTCCTCAGGCGCCGGCCACCAGGGCGCAACGGCCGACGAGGAAGAACGCGCGAGGCAGCGGGTGGAGCTCCGGGTGCGGGAGGTGCTGTTGAGGATGGAGGAGGCACGAACCTCTCCCTCCGCTCTGGGAGAGCAGTTGTGTAAGGCGGCAGGCGAAGGAAGAATAAGTGACATAAGAAGCCTCATAGCCTCCGGTGCTGATGTCAATTACATAAATATCTTTGGTAACACTCCTTTAAAGGAAGCAAACTTGAAGGGGCACGCGGATGTGGTGTCGCTTCTGCTGCAACGAGGGGCCGATGCGAATGCTGTAAACGCCAGTGGAGAGTCAGCGTTGCACTGGGCTGCGTCCTACGACCACAGCGGGTGGTGCATGGAGCTGCTGCTGCGCGCGGGCGCCGACGTCGACGCGAGGAATATGAATGGAGCGACTCCTCTGCACTACGTGGCGTTCTTTAACATTGAGACAGCGGTGCGCGCGCTCCTCGCGGCCGGCGCCATAATGGACCTCAAGCCCTGGGGCGGACCTTGGAAGAACATGACTCCGTCTGACCTTGCGCGTTCTTATAATGTACATAATCTCCTGAGACTCTAACGCAAGGAATAGGCATGGAGGGCATGACACTGCACTGTGTGAGCTCCAACAGTGGATTGTGAAACGTAACGAATCATTAAGCTCACATTTTCATCTAGGTGTGTATACAAATTGAGAGGCCTCTCAATGAGATTTTCTTCAGGTCCGCAAGTGATTGTGCCCCCGAGTAATGATTTTTTTAAAATTTAATCTTATAAAATGCATTGCGGAATGTAATCTTTAACTTTTTTTGTAATGCAATCTGTATCCTTAATTTTGGAAGAAATACATGTAAAAAAAATTTAATAATTTTCTTAGTTCAATTTTTGAAATTCAAAAATCAAATGATTCACTTTCATTATAGAGCTTACGCTCTGAATCTCTTTTGCCAAAAACGTAATTTACTAAATTGATTTTCTTTCGAATCCTCTTTAACAGAAGTTTTTCACTTTTTATATCATCAAAAATAGTAGCCGTCCCAGTTTTTGATATTTCTCGCCTGTTATTCTTCGTACCGATATTTCTCGCCTGTTATTACCGTACAATAAGGTGCCTTCGTGGTTCACGGATGAACAGTGGTATATTAAGTGGAGAAGAGCCGCAAACAAGCGAGCGAAGGAGTGTTGAGAATTTGGTGTGAAATTTGCCACCAACGTACTTGTGAATCATTGTGGCAGTTCCATATCACAATCGATTGTCCCGGACCCCCACTTCACAGCCAATTAGTCCTTTGCCTTTTGCGGCTGATGGGGGTGGTAAAGCAACTACTCGACTACTATACATTATATTTATATACTTACTCGACCCAAGCATCAAGAACAGTTACCATTGTTTTGCAATGGAAATATTGAATCAGAGATAACCCAAGGAAATTTTCCCCATAAAATAAAAGGCAAGATTCATTAATATCATAAATGTAACAGATTTCAGAGGTCATTGTATTGTCAAGCATTTCTAAACGTTACATTATTATTATTATTATTATTATTATTATTATTATTATTATTATTATTATTATTATTATTATAGTAAGAAATTTAACAGATTTGAAGATAACAAAGTGCGAGAGTATATACAATGCATCTTTATAATTCGTGCACATTATTACGCTTGCTCAACGTAATGCAATGAAGCCGTTCTCTTCAAACATTTTATTTCTCTGCGCATCCAACCGTCGCGAGGAGTTCGATTCCGCAGGTGCTGGGAGGAGGGATTACGGGGACAGGGCCCGACTGTGTGTCACCCTGTGTCAGTATTGCAATTATTATAAAAGATCTCGCCGAAATTTATCCTCACCAACATTCGAGCTACGAACAAAAAGTGAGATAGCAATACTCACGAAATGCAAATTCAAACGCCAATGTTCAAAATTAAGCCATCACCCAAACTCATCTGGTTTTGCAATTTCTAACACGTTTGCGTGGGAGGTAATTTAATTCGATATTGGGCGTGTAAGTTTTAATTAACATTTAACTGGCAAAAGTAAGTTAAAAGTAACGACAACCCAACTGATTCTGGAATTCTGGGCGTTGTGGTCATCTTAACAGGTAGACCTTCCTCAGTTCTTTGTAAAAGGTATAGAGAGAGGGGGGAGAAGGCCCTGCTTCTAAGTGCAGACGTTGATCGCCTCTCGCCGAATGCAATGCGGGGGCAGGGGTAGCCAGTACAGAGCAAAGAGTCATCTCTTAGGCGGGGGGTTGGCTGCTCGCTGAAGCTACAAACTACGTTCGAATTATTCATACGTGTGAACTGACTGTGTTCCATTTTTATTCGATTTTTGTCTTGTATAAAGTTTTTAGTCACCCAAAAACAAAACTTCGACCTAAAAACATCAGATTTCACTAAGTTTTCAAGTATTTATAATACATCCTAATGTTTCTACAGATCACGTTCCTGTTTCCATCATCGGTGTTTGAACATACCACCTTTGACATCTTTCTGAAAATTGCCGCATTAGCGTGGAATATAAGGATGCGAGCGGCATATACATAAAACAAAAAAACTGTTAAGAATTCCGTTTTGGTTCGTCTTACTGAGGTGGAGAACTGCGAAACCTTTTGCTGTAAAAAAAGATGTTCGCTTCAAAGTTTCGACTACTTATTTTTGGAATGAATGTTTACAGCAAAAACAACAACACACAAACAAATGTTTTTGTAACAAATGGCATGTATATCGTATTTCAATAAATGATGTTATCAATGGAAGGTTCTCTTCTTGTTTATATTATTATTTGCGCCATTTTCTAATTTAATCAAAGAAGGATGACGGGTCTTCGAAGTTCTTATTTGAACTTTATATCTTTTAGCAAGATGGGTGGTGCCTTGCACGTTCGTTTGAAATAGAATATATTCAGGGATTTTTGACAATTACACGTTAATGGTGTAATATATGTAACATTTCAATAATGCAAATGTAGTCCTACAATGAAATTATGGCGATAGTTACTTTCTTTTTCATAGCTTGTATTGCTGTGTGTGGTCTTTTACACACAAAAAAATAATGAAGTGAACCTCTGGGTTCCTTCGGCATGTTGTTCGTGGAGCAGAACAAGCTTCACATTGCGCTTTTGGCTGCCAAGCTGGGCACACATTTCCCACAAAAGAAGCTCCACAAACATCTTTTCAAAATGGGCAGTTACCGACCCATAAGTTTACTACTCGTTATTGCCAAAATATTCGAAAAACTAACCCTTTTCTGACGAAACTAGCATATGAAAAGCAATTAATATAATTCCCAAGCATCAATTCAGTTTCATTGCTCAACACTCAACTGCTCACCAAATGCTCAGAATTACAGAACATATTCACTCTGCATTTCATAAAAAGCAACACAAAATATCTCCCTTTCTGGACATCACTCAAGCATTTTTCTGAATCGGGCACACGGGTCTAATATATAAACTAATAAAACTAGGAACTCCACCGTTCGTTATTCACATCAACAAACGTTTTCTCACAGAGCATACATTCTCAGTAATAGTTAACAATACCCCTCCACCCCACACATTATCAAAGCAAGGGTCCCCCATCATTAATCACTTCTAATATGGCTTACTTACAGCCCTATTCGCCTCAGGATACTCACTAATTAACTTCCGATTATAAATTCAGAGTCACTTAAATTAAATGAAAATTTTGGCAATCATCTGATAAACTCAACTCAATACTAAGAAAACAATACCAGAAATATTTTAACTCAGAATGTTTAGCCCAATCCGCTAGTAATTAACGACTACCCAACACCTGAACCCCGACATCTTAACTCACAAAATACTTAGGACTTCACCTGGTCGCAAAACTAACTTGGAAAAGTCACGTAGATATTAAAATTAAACAAGCAAGATATAAATTATTCTAACTCCAGCCACTAATCAACAAACACAAATCCAGCCATACACAATCTCTATGCCTTCTGAAGGACGGCAGGGAAATATTTAACGCTATGATTTTTCTTTTGACATGAATTTGGAAGAGTACAATCTTGACTAAGGATTTTCTCAATTTATGTGTGAGAAAAGGTTATGGAAATGTCTAGAAGAATTTTTTTCATTAAAACGTAAATGTTATTTCCACTGTTCAGTTCAATTTGCGGTCCACTTAACCTTCCCGGTTAGATTAACTGATTTCGTTGCACATGTATAAAACATTTCATATTTGACAAAAACTGAAGGCACGCTGATGTTTGTTTTACAACGTAAGGAGAAAGCCTCTCTGAAATGCGAAATTTCACGCGTGTAGATCAAGTAAATAACATTTTAAAAGAAATTTAAAAAAGTGAACCAGTTAACCTATCTCTCCCCTTCATAGCACGAGGTGATGTCGCCTCGGGGACGGGCCCTCGCGATTCAGTTAGTGCCAATTTATTGGACGAGTGTTCAGTGGGTTTGTTAGTGATTCTGGGCGCGTCAGCAGCGTAGGTCATTAGACCCGTAGTGTCACGTGTGTTTTCCTCGGGAGATGGCGGTGATGTTCCCCCGCTGGATGGCGAGATCCCGCGCCGACCTACCTTCGGCTAGCGGGGTTTCCCCCAAACCAAGACTCTCCCACGAGCCGGGCACGGCCACAGCCGGGGCAAGCTCTAAGCGCCCAACCAACCTCCCGGAATATTAAGTAAAGTGGTGATTGTTAGTGCAAGTGTGTGTGTGTGTGTGTGTATGTGTGTGTGTATGTGTGTATGTGTGTATGAGTGTGTGTATGTGTGTATGTGTGTGTATGTGTGTATGTGTGTGTATGTGTGTATGTGTGTGTATGTGTGTGTGTATGTGTGTATATGTGTGTGTATGTGTGTGTATGTGTATGTGTGTATATGTGTGTATGTGTATGTGTATGTGAGTGTGTATGTGTATGTGTGTATGTGTCTGTGTGTCTGTGTCTGTGTGTGTCTGTGTGTCTGTGTGCGTGCGCGTGCGCGTGCGCGTGTGTGTGTGTGTGTGTGTGTAGAATCGGGATAGGACAAAGCAGGGGAAGGAAGTATCGCGCGAGGTCCGTAGCCCGTATGTTGGGGTACAGTTCCGTCTTTTTCCTGCTGTTTATCTGAATCACGAAAAACTACTGATCAGAGCTGCCGGCAGCTAAAATTTCTCGTCCAGACAGCTACTGAATGCGACCAAGCTGAAAAGTTAATGTCGAAAATCCCGCTACCGTCAGGATTCGAACCTAAGACCTCCCGTTCAGAGACGCTGCAGTGACATCAGTCAATGCACTAAGCTACCGCTCCAGGTACGAGTTTGTAGAAGTGAATGTAGTTTTGCCAGTTTTCACCTTCAATCCAAAATCGGCAGAGAACGCGATTGTATCATTTTCGTCCTTGTTAGATGTAGTGTCATCTGTTCTATACGCACTAAACGACTTTCATTGCACGGAGCCACCAGGAGCGGTGGCTCAGTGCATCAACTAACGTCACTGCAGCGCCTCTGACCGGGAGGTCCTAGGTTCGAGTCCGGACGGCAGCAGGATTTTCGACATAGCATTTCAGTTAGGTATAATTCAGTCGCTGACTGGAGGAGAATTGTAGTGGCCGGCTGCTCTAATCTGTAGTTTTCCGCTGTTTCACCGACCAACACCAGCGAATGCCGGAGCAGTACCCTATTAAACGGGCCACGGACCGCGGGCGATTTGCCCTTCCTCTTCCCTGTCCTATCCTCTCGCCTTACACACACACACACTTACACTAACATGCACTACACAACTATATATTCCGGGAGACCGGTCGGCAGCTTAGAGCTTGTCTCGGCAAGGGTGGTTGCCCGCTAGTGGGAGAGTCCTGGTTAGTGGGAAACCCCATTAGCAGACGGTAGGTCGGCGACGGATCACGCCATCCAGCGGGGGGAGATCACCGCCATCTTCCGAGAAAAAACATGCACTACACTAATGGGACAAATGACCAAATCAGTTCACGCGCCCAAAAACACGAGAAAACCAAACCAAACCTACACGGAGCCGCATCAATCTCCAACGACAGGGGTAACTGCAACACAGCGATTCGCAGCGAGCCAACCTGCAAATTCAACCTTCTCGCCGCTGCCCATACCGCCAGTGTGATATTCACAACCGAATCCTCAGATAAGTCTAACGCATTCTTCTTCACCTAATCGCACCTGATTGCAAGATGCAGTGTATAACCAAGTTTCGTTTTTACAGGGTCCCAGCGGGCATGCCTTATATTGCCAATATGCCTTCATACAACATCCCAATCGAAAAAAGATTTTCTACTCTTGGTCCTGACCCCGACCCTGGCCCAGAACAAGGTGTCTCATACAACGATTCTCCTTCCTCACAACCAATTAACATACCTGAGATCATTATTAATGATCTACCTGTTCATATAGAACGTTTGCAAAGAATCAAGGAAATATTGAACCGGGAAATTGTGTTACAAAATTCAGAGGACCATGTAGTGCAATCAGAGCAAGTACAGTTGAAGAATTTACTTTACTTTGTAAGCTTTTGTCAACGAAAGGTTTCTACTATCTTACCTAAAGAGAGTCGACAAAAACTACTACTTATATTGTCATACGAAATGTCGAAGAAAAATATCAAGAACTACTAAAATAAATTTACCTGTATAACCGGTAATCAATATGATTGATTCTTATCGTAATCTTTGGCCCTTTTGTGTAGTCAGTCTTACAAAATCATCAGAAAGCAGGGCAATATATGCACTAAAAGAACTCTTCAATATTATGATCACGGTGGAAGAGCGTCGACAGGGACCCGGACCAGTGAAGTTTTGAGGTTTTCAGTTATTCGGTCAAAAGAATAAGAAGTATTGGAAGCCTCCTCGTTGCAGTAGATGTGCAGATCTGCGTGCCACGTCTGAAGATTCTAGTACTGATAGGAAATGTTCACTCAGCGGAAGGAGTCATCGGTCCTCTAGTTGCAACTGGGAAATTTATGAAAAAAATCTTTTTTTAATTATTTTTATAACATCTGTTTTATTTGCAATTTGTTCTTCCCGAACATTCGGTTAATATATTTGTACATATATTTCTTACCTATAAAGATATATTCCGTTAATGATTCGTTCTAATCAATATTTTTAAATACTTGCTCAAACAGAAAATAGAAATTCAATAACAATAATACGAATACAAACGTGCATACATAGGAACGAGGACTGTGACAAAACGAAGATAATAACGGAGTTTTCCGTGATTTCCATATCATAGTTCCTTTCACTTTCCAAAATCTGGGCATATATTTGTATCTAAATGCAGAAATGATAAGATTTGCGAATTTTGTTATACCCTTTCTCGGCAATTCAATTGGGACATCTGCTGTTATTAAATGAAATCCCGGAGCTTTTTTAAGTTTTAGATTTTGTACTTCTTTTTGTACTTCAGATTGGGACGGGAGTTATAATTTCGTAATCTTCTTTGCTACTTCGATTTTCATTAATTATTTCTCCTTCTTTTTATTTCTCCTCATAAGTCTCGAATATTTCTTATAGTGGCTCACAAAATGTATCCGTTTGTACGTTTCTTCTATCCCATTTGTTATCTTTTGTCCTAATTGGAGGAGTTCGAATTACAGGTCGTGTTATTTTTCTTGATGCCTTCCAGAAAGAACAATTAGTATTTTTGTCAGATGTCAACTCAAACTCATATATTCGTTTTTAATTTTTCTTATATTTCTTTTGGGTTGTTGGGTGATATTATTGAATTTGGTTTAATGCTGTGCTACAGAGCTCTTGCTTGTTGCCGCCGATTGCTTATTTTTCTCTTTTTTAACAACAAGGTTCGTAATTTCATCTGGGTAATTATTCTCTTTTATTGTTCTTTTGAGTTCTGGAATACTGCTCTAACCCGACTTCTAAATATCTTTTAATAAAATTCTCATAAAATGCTCATAGATTTTTTACAAAACTAGTACGAGGAAGTCTGTGCCTTTCTCTTGCAACCCTAGTTTGTGAGTACTGTTTAGTCGTTTTGGGATATATTTTTTCTGTTTAGGTTGAATTCCAGTTAAACGTTTTTCATCTGTTTGTTGCACTAAGTACATTCTTTATTTATTTATATATTTATTTTATGTCAAAAGCAGTTAAAAACTGTGTCTTGAGCGCTATGGGAAGAAGTGAGTACGTTTACAAAATTCTGTGATCCATACCCTAAGCCATATACCACTTGAATTTTTAATACAGAAAAAATGAGCGTTTTTGTAAGGATTGTTAACAAAAGTATTCGCTACGATGTAATAAAATATTTTTCCAAAGGAAATCAGCAATAAATTTGGGCTCTCATACCTCATCATGTCCTTCGTCAAGGAATAATACTTCTTGCAGCGTCATCATGGAGAACGATAATTTGAATAACTATATTTCCCACTGAATTCTAGAAGACCTGGACATATAATGAAGTTGTATTGCAATATGAAATAAACACATACTACTTATTTCTTTTGGCTTTTATTGTGTTTACCCATCTGCTCTCATCATCCGTCACAACCCACCAGCCTCTTTCCGTCTGGGCCATGTCAAGCTAGCACAACCACCATAGCACAATCACATCAAACCATATAGAATATTTAGTACTCATTTTTTACTAATTTATTACCCAAAAATTAAATTTATTACTCCTCCCGTTTCGGAAATAAAGGTGGTTGTGCTAGCATGACAGTCACGTGATACCTCTGTTAAATATGTTTTTGGTTTAATGCGATTGTGCTCGTTGGTTGTCTCTATTTTGGAATTTGAATTTCTTGCATTTTTTGACCATTACGATGAAGCTTATACAATATTTATTTCATGTCATTGCACGTTAATTTTTGTTCCAAGGCTTCAAAAACTACAAGTAAATGCCTAAATTTGTACTGAATAGGTTTTATTTGCTTGAGGGTTACTATACTCTATAAATTACTTCATGTATATCGTGCATTTTTTGATAAGTATGTCGTTCTATAAAATTATTTATTTCGTAAAAAACAGGAGTAATAAATTTCTAATTGGTTTTATATTGCAGAGTGATACCTCTGTTAATTGTGTTTTTGGTTTAATGCGATTGTGCTCGTTGGTTCTCTCTATTTTTGAATTTGAATCTCTTGAATTTTTTGACCTATACGATTGAGATAATACATTTTTTCTTAAATGCGTTTCCACGTTCATAATTTGTTTTGAGGTGTTAGATAACAGAACATAATGTCTAAATTTGTAGAGAATAGGTTTTCTTTGCTTGCGGGTTACTGTACTGTATAAATTACTTCATGTATATCGTGCGTTTTTTGATAAGTATGTCGTTTAATAAAATAATTTATTTCGTAAACAAGGGGAGTAATAAATTTCTAATTAGCTATAAATAGCAAAGTGATACCTCTGTTAAATATGTTTTTGGTTTAATGCGATTGTGCTCGTTGGTTCTCTCTATTTTTGAATTTTAATCTCTTGCATGTTTCGACCATTACGATGGAGTTTATACAATATTTATTTCGTGCGATTGCACGTTAATTTTGGTTCCCAGGCTTCTAAAGCTAGAATTAAATGTTTAATTTTGTAGTGAATAGGTTTTATTTGCTTGTGGCTCACTATATTCTAAAATTACTTTATGTATATCGTGCGTTTTAATTAAGTATGTCGTTCTATAAAATTATATATTTCGTAAACAGCAGGAGTAATAAATTTCTAATTCGTTTTAACAAGCAGTGTGATACGTCTGTTAATTGTGTATTTGGTTTTGTGCGATTGTGCTCCTTGGTTCTCTCTATTTTTGAATTTGAATCTCTTGCATATTTTGACCATTACGATTGAGTTTATACATTTTTTCTTAAATGCGTTTCCAAGTTCATAATTTGTTACTAAGTGTTAGATAACAGAACATAATGTCTAATTTTTTACAGGATAGGTTTCATTTGCTTGTGGCTCACTATACTCTAAAATTACTTTATGTGTACCGTGCGTTTTAGTTAAGTATGTCGTTCTATAAAATTATATATTTCGTAAACAGCAGGAGTAATAAATTTATAATTCGTTTTAACAAGCAGTGTGATACGTCTGTTAAATAAGTTTTTGGTTTGATGAGATTGTGCTCGTTGGTTCTCTCTATTTTTGAATTTGAATCTCTTGCATATTTTGACCTATACGATTGAGTTTATACATTTTTTCTTAAATGCGTTTCCACGTTCATAATTTGTTTCGAGGTGTTAGATAACAGAACATAATGTCTAAATTTGTACTGAATAGGTTTTCTTTGCTTGCGGGTTACTATCCTCTATAAATTACTTCATGTATATTGTGCGTTTTTTGATAAGTATGTCGTTCTATAAAATTATTTATTTCGTAAACAACAGGAGTAATAAATTTCTAATTAGTTTTATATTGCAGAGTGATACCTCTGTTAAATATGTTTTTGGTTTATTGCGATTGTGCTTGTTGGTTCTCTTTATTTTGGAATTTGAATTTCTTGCATTTTTTGACCATTACGATGAAGCTTATACAATATTTATTTCATGTCATTAAACGTTAATTTTTGTTCCCAGGCTTCAAAAACTACAAGTAAATGCCTAATTTTGTACTGAATAGGTTTTATTTGCTTGTGGGTTACTATACTCTATAAATTACATCATGTATATTGTGTGTTTTTTGATAAGTATGTCGTTCTATAAAATTATTTATTTCGTAAACAACTGGAGTAATAAATTTCCTATTAGTTTTAAATAACAGTGTGATACCTCTGTTAAATATATTTTTGGTTTAATGCGATTGTGCTCGTTGGTTCTCTCTATTTTTGAATTTTAATATCTAGCATGATTTGACCATTACGATGAAGTTTATACAATTATTATTTCATGCGATTGCACGTTTGTATTTTGTTCCATGGATTCAAAAACTAGAAGGAAATGCCTAATTTTGTACTGAATAGGTTTTATTTGCTTGTGGGTTACAATGCTGTATAAATTACTTCACGTATATCGTGCATTTTTTGATAAGTATGTCGTTCTATAAAATTATTTATTTCGTAAACAACTGGAGTAATAAATTTCCTATTCGTTTTAAATAACAGTGTGATACCTCTGTAATTGTGTGTTTGGTTTAATGCGATTGTGCTCGTTGGTTTTCTCTATTTTTTAATTTGAATCTCTTGCATGTTTTGACAATTACGATTTAGTTTATAAAATATTTCTTAAATTCGTGTTCCCATTCAAAATTAGTTCCTTAATGTTAAAAATTAGAACTGAATGTGTACTATTGATTGTATATGTATTTTTGTAATAGGCTTTAATGTTTTGAGGTCGTTGGTACTCTCCAGTAATATATGCGAATGTGGTGCGGGTTGCATAACTAATTGTGTTTTTGACAATTTTTTTTTTCGTAAACCGCATGAGTAATAAATTTCATTTTAGAGTAATAAATTAGTAATAAATATACTCTAAACATTCATATTAGGTTTGATTGATTGAGCTCATTTTTTGAATTGGGTTGTGCTAGCGTGACTGTTAACGCACAACCTACTTTATTTCATAAACGGGAGGAGTAATAAATTTAATTTTTGGGTAATAAATTATTAATAAATGAGTGCTAAATATTCTATATGAATTGATGTGATTGTGCTATGGCGGTTGTGCTAGCTTGACATGGCCTTCCGTCTGTCAGTTGTTCCTCTCAATGCTTTTGCATCGCCTGTGTCCCTCTCATTCCTCCCGTCGTCCAGAGAGATCGCTACGCTCGTTCGCTCGTTCTCCTGACAGCTCCTAGATGGCGGTCGCACGCGCTCGCGAGCTGCCCACGCCACAAGAGTGGAAGGGGGGGGCGGCGCAAAGACAGCCGCCTTCTTTTCTTCAACTCTTTCGTTACCAGGGCACAGTATAAGAGATTCTCTGTGTATAATACATTGGCGCAAATGAAATTTCCTTCACAATTTTCGTTTGCGAGTCATTCGCGATTAACTTACGTGAAAACATCGTCCCCCCTCCTTACGAAGAAAAATGCATTCTAGGACGTCGCAGGGTTTCACTGCTTGTTGTGGATTTAAAATTCTATCTAAATTTCTAGATAAAGAGGTATGTACTGATAATGAATAGTGTAAATCTCAACACTGTAGATCAAATAGTTCAGAATGTACCGCGAGTCAAATGTGACCATTCTTTTCGAACTCTTTGCAAAACTCGAGTTTCGGGGAAACGTCTCTAGAGGGCACAGTTATCGGGCAAATGTGGCAAATGTTTGCATTTTCTGAATAAAGGAAGTGGGGGTAATGGAGATCACGGGATAATTCGAGTCGGCAGTAAATTATTCATGAATAGTTTAAACAAACCTTTTGAAAGACAGCAACAACATGTGCTTCTACCTGCCATTAGTCGGGATAACTATAGACAGTTGATCTCCGTCGCCAAAGAAAGCTTACATCGAAGATTATAGCGTTCGTACCAGGGAAGTAAGTGGTTGATGATAGAAAGTGCTCTGAGAAAATTAGGTCTTACTCATGTGAATTTGGAGATTTCTAAAACAATTAAGATTTGTTGAAAGGGAAGTACTTCAGCAAATCATTTGATACAAATTGCGAGTAGTTTTAAACTTCTATAAAAGTTTATGAGTACCTACAATAAAAGTATGCTTGTAAGGGAATAGTTGTCTCTGATTATCTTCATTGCAGCGTGCCTGACATTACCTCAAACAAAATTATTTACTGATATGAATGAGTGTAAATGGCTTCCTGGTGCTATTTACCATGTAGCAATAATGGCTAGACGGATCAAATATTTGTAAAATAGTTCAAACACTTTAAAAGACTTACTTGATCCTGTGCTGCTGATCTTGGACAACCTTGGAGGTCATATTTCTTGAGACGCCTACAAACATTCTGAACCAAATAAACATTGAAGTACTAATGTGTTAAGTTTGCTTCATATTTCTTTAGTGACGCCCATTATACGCATGTGAGGGCAAATGCAAATTATTTGAAATTATATATTCGAGAGGGTTTCAGTGAGTTTTTGATGATATTTTGTGGTGAAAACACAAGCTTAATAACTAATTTATGAAATTGAAACACATACTTGTTAATAGAAACTATTCATACTGATTTATTTTGAAAACCAAAAAGAGGCTATTACCCCCGCTACCTCTATATTTCAGATGAAATTTTGTAACTCTGCCATGAAAAATACTTTTCATAGTTACAGAGATATGGAGATTTTCTCCCATTCCTTTTATGGCATGACATGTGTGAATATTCGCCCTTCCACTGTTGATTTTTGCGGTATTCGGCTTGGGCCAGATAAGTTTCAATACCATTGTCCTAGTACGACATATAAGCAGTCAATATTGATCCTAAGATGTAAAATATGATAAGCTTTTATTTGTACTCAAAAGTTTTGTAATTCTGATTCAAGATCCGTAAAATGCGCAGGTAAACACCATAGTAAAAGAAATGTTGAGGTAAACACCACAGAAAGTAATATACGCAGGTAAAAACCATAGATGTAAAACATGACAAACTTTTACTCAAAATAATTGTAATTCTGATCCGAGATGCAAAAAATACGTAGGTTAACACCGTTCTAAACAATGCAACAATAAAACAAAATGTGAACATTTGGGAATGTCGATCCAGCGAGTTATTGGGAATGCTCTCTATTGAAAGAATTATAGAGATGAAAAAATTAAAAAATCTCCAAAAATTAGCTTATTCTAGACATGAAAAAAATTGTGAAAGAAAATAATGAGCCGACCTGGATGGCCGGGGTGGCTCAGCGCTTCGGTCCGAAGGGTCGCGGGTTCGAGTCCCGGTTTGGGCATGGCTGTTTGTCCGTTGACTTCGTGTGTGTGTTTACGCGGAGGGCCCCGCGTTCTGCTGACCCCAGATCAGAGGAGCCCGCAAGTGTTTGTCTAGTGTATGGTCGAATATGCGTCTCTTCGGGACGTAAAGGGCAACCGGCTGTCGGCTGAATACAAGCCCTAGGAAAAAAAATAATGGTAAAAATATAAAAATGGTAATAAACGAGAGATCAGAACGTATGCACAAGTGACTACAGACCCAAGAGAAGCTGATAAAAAACAACAGTATTATATTATCAATAAGATATTAGAAGTCATACAAGAGCAAAGCACAATATTCTGGAGTCTATGATCATTACCCTAGAGGAGAGATTAAAGAATCTAGAGTACCACCCCAAAGGAGCTGTACCTAAAACTTAAAAAAGGACACTTGAAATCATATAATGGAACTCCAAGAGCCTGTTTGGGCATAAACATGAATTGGAAGCAATCCTTGATCTTGAGAAAATGGATTTTTTTGATATCTATAACATTTCATCAAGGAAACATTCATTAAGTTTAGAGATTATAAAAGGTATACGTCTGTACATAGAAACAATCCTGCTAGAGAAGGAAGCGAAATGATAATCAAAGAAAATATACTCCATTATGAAGAAGTTAAATACAAAACAAAAGAATTATCGATACCATCGCATGCGTTACAGCCAAGTAATACCAAGCAATCCGTTAAAATATATGGAATCTATTGTCCTCCAAAATATTCAAAAAATAATCATGATTATCTAAAATTTCTTAGTCAATTGAGAGACAGATGTATAGTAGCTGGAGATTTTAATGCCAAAAATATCCATTAGTATTCCAGATTAACAACGACAAAATGAAAAGAATTTTTAAGTTCCATAATAGTGATTGATGAAGCTCTGTCAACTGGTAAACGTACGTACTGGCCAACCGACCCGCTTAAAATTCCAGTTGTAATAGATAGTATTTAGAACGATGCACTTAAATTCACATCAATCATTCTTCATCTGTTTGTGACTGATTGACAAAAGAAAACAAACCAGCATTAGTTAACAATCGTGCGGTCCAATGGATAGAAGAAAAAGTAAATATCCACGTTTCATGAAAGACTAATAAGAAAAATAAATAACGATCTGGAAAAAAAACATATTGAGAAGTCGGGCAGGAAAAGTTGATAAAAACACAAATTGTTCTCTGTGGAAGGCATCAAGAAAAATAACAAGACATATAATTTGAACTTCTCCAATTAGGACAAATAATAGCAAATGGGATAGAAGAAACGTACAAACGGATACATTTTCAGAGCAACGAGAAAAAATATTTCAGCTTTATGAGGAGAAACAAGAAAAAGCAGAAATCTTTCATTGATATCGAAGTAGCCAGGAAGATTACGAAGTTACTACCCCCGTCCCAATTTGAAGTACGACAAGAAATACAAAATCTGAAACTTAAAAAAGCTTCAGTATTAAATTTAGCAACAGCAGAAGTCCTACGGGAATTGTCGAGAAAGGGAATATTAAAATTGGCAAATCTTATTAATTCTGCATTTAAATAGAAATATATTCCCAGATTTTGGAAAGTAAAGGAACTATGATACTGAAATCAGGGAAATCACATCTGGCTACATGCTACGTTATACAGACAGAACTCACTGTTACATAATTTGGCTAAACTTTTTGAGAAGTTATTTCTTAAAAGAATAAAACCAATTATTGAGGACAAAAAATCAATAAATCAATCAAAAATCCTGTTTTATTTCCTGGTTCCAATATCATTTTCACTTTGTGATTGTGCTGGAGAGGGTACTAATTGTGTACAATTAATTGCCAGTGAAGTCGTAGGTTTCCGCGGCCGGAGACATCTGAACGATTTTGGCTGTCCGAGAAATGTCGCATCGAAGGCTGTGTTGACGACATTTTCACCATCTTTTTGTGGTCTTCCTCAAAGCTTCCTCTGCGATCGGACTGTATCGAGGAAAATCGAGTTGGGGCATCGCCTTGCTGCGGCGAGGATCATGGGACCGCGTCATTTCCTGTGGATACCCTGCCTGCCCTGACGAGCCCTGAGGAAGACCACAAAAAGATGATCCAAACGTCGGCAATACAGCTTTCAACGCGGCTTCACCCGCACAGTCAACATCACTTTTTTATTACCACGTTTTCTCGTTTTCTGAAAAATTTGGTACGTTGATACCTCTACCGGTGACGAAATAACTAAACCTAGACATAACGCTTGTAGCAAAATGAGAGCGTAAATAAACTTAAGTGAATATATAATTTGGAAGAAGTAGTAGAATTAGAGAACGAAATCCAACTAAATATTCAATGTCTATGCAACAACCGTCGTTCTACAAATAGAGATATTTATGTATTTTCAGATTCAAATTAAAGCAATTTTCTTTCTCTCTTAATAATCAATCTATTATAGAAGGGAATACTCTCCTCTTTGCTCTTCAAACTTTCTGCCCCACAGAAACCAAAGGCTCGGTGTATCATTCCTCACGTGTAATTTATTTTCACGTTTCAATTTTTTGTATTGATTTTAAAATAATTATTTCCTCAGCAATTTATACAGTCTATTTGAATTTACTTTAATATTAATTTAATATTTAAATTTTTAATTTCTTACACTTACAGTTGCAATGCAATCTACAAAGCTTTTTGGGTTATTTGCATTGTGGTACTGTTTTCTTAACAAAGTGATTGAAGTAGTGCAGAGTCTTTCATTCATTTTCGAAATGATAACCTTGATCGCAACAGCGAACATTTTTTTCAATTGCTCATGGGGTTCTCGAGAAAGAATTTCAGTTCAGAATATTGAAAGGAATTTTTTTTTACTAGGTAATGAATTTGCATCGCAAATTTATCGTTAAGATGTCTTCTACACATTCGCACTTGAGAGATAATTGAATATCAATGTCCTTGAACACTAAACCACGAAACATAATCATTCGGAGGAGCTTTCAATAAACCTAAGACGAAAGAGAATGTTGAAAAGGAACTCAAATTATCCTGTTACCTCCATTTTTTGTCGTAGCCATTCATACAATTTTCTTATGCTATAGTGGAGGAACTGCTAAATATTATAATGACTTTCTGCAACGGGGATACTTTGGCTTGTTTGGAAGTTGTTTTTTTTTTTCATTGACGGATAAAATGAACTCGAAGGCGAGGGCAACGATTCGTTCTGCTTATTACTGATCAGCCTTGATTTTTTTAAAAAGTAATAGGCTCAATGGGCTTAGTACTGTAGTTGTTGTATTGCATCAATGTTTCACAACTACTCAAAGCCCCTAAGTAGCTGTAACGAAAATTTTCAGAGTTTCTTTGTAAACTGACATATATTTAATTGAGAACATTTAACACGTTCACTAGTTAACAAATATTTAATGCAAACTTACAATTTAATGCGATCGAAATTTGTTGCTAATTTCTTTTATCGTAACTCTGGTTCATGGTGGCTTGACAGGGGAAATATTTAAAATTAAAAGAAAATAAGAATCTTCACTCTAAAACTTTGAAAATTCATAATTTCTAAGTCTCTAGTTTTTTTGTAGTCAAATGTTACGAAGGTGGTAGACGGGAACATTAATCACCATGTATGTATATATAGTGCGTTCTTTTGAGTAACTATTAAATTCTCACAATTTGCACTTTGTTTCAGGACTTCCTGAAATTTGAAAGCTCTATGAATGCTAAAATACTGTCTAAAGTTCGAATAAATTAACCAAATTACGGAGTGGAAAGAATTAAAACTCGACGGGGACTCCATAACTAGTGCTGTTGGTTGCGGGTACGCATTGAAGAATTCGCTTGCAAGCGCGATACTAACATGCATTCATTCTATTGACATTAACCTTGCATGGTATCTCTGGGTTGATTCCAATCTAGTTTATTACAAAAAAGCATGAATTTTTTAACGAAATTAAGATATTTACGAACACTATTTAGATTAATTTAGTTATAGTTTGTGAACGTTGGTTTTTCTTAAACTGTTAATACCCATATTCTTAAGAGATTAATAAAAATCGGGGGGATTCACCTCACTGATACTACAGCGGTGCTGTAGAACTGGTAACAATCGAGCTTTTCACATTGGATTCACCATAATTCGGGTTTTCTGTTATTCTAGATTTTGTCTTTTATTTTAAATGAACGAAAATGCCTGTAAATCAGTGAGGGGCACAATTTCTTCCTCGCGAGCTGTCTTACTACTGTGCTATCATCAGGGACGTAGCCACATAGTCATAGCTGCGGCGACGGAATTTCTGGGAGGACACTGTCGCTGGCAGATCGAGAAGTGAAGTGAAAGACCGAAGGAGTAGAATTTAATGAATCAATACGCATATTAATAGGCTGTTTTACTGTGTTTACTTGCATAAAAGCTTGCAATGTTGAGGTGTGTGGAAAAACAAATAAAAACGTAAGTATACAAGACACTCTCCATAGTTTCCAAAAATTAAGTTTGAGTATTAACTTCAAATACTTTTGTAGTCTGAAACTAAATGTAGACTAGTATTCAACATTCACACAATATATTATTAGTATATTCATTGAAATAAGTAGTTGCAAAGTGATTGAACTAAATAATTGGGAAATGAATTTTGAATATCAATACAGCACATAAATACGCGCCGAAAACCGAGCAATGTATTGTAATAAAATATACAAATTTTAGTTTATCTAGTGACGTTTTCAAACGTGTTCTTTGCAAACAGCAAGACGTAGTCAGCATGTGGAAGGGAAATGTGTAGAGGGCACGGTTGTTCTTCTCAGAGGCGAGGCTTTCGGACATCCACAGTTTTTTTGTGCAAATATTATACTGAATTCATTTATTACTTTACTTTCAGAATTCGCATTTTAATGGTTTAAAGAGATTAGTTTTCCCAATATTGAACAAAATTGCAAAACATTGATTTCTTGATTAAAAATTTGTGAAATTATTTAATTTAAAACGAATTGCAAGTCGGTTCATAAATATAGCATATATAATTTCAATAAATATTCTTCAAAGAGATTTATTACACTTGCAATGCTTTTTAAGTTCACAAACTATCATGAAAATTTCGTGCATGTAAAATGCAACGTAAGTGTGAAAATAATTCGATCGCATTTACTTCACCGAGATTATCACAACTACGATTATACGAATTTGGAACTCTCGGTAACATTCTTTACATAACATTGAGCAATGTCTTAGAAACTCTGAGAAAGACATTTTTCGCCCTCCCTAAATGTAAATGTTTATTCTTTTTAATTCAATAGCTTATAAACGTAACCTTCAAATATTTTTTCTTACTATTATACCCATCACACATTTCAATAACTCTTATTATAATGTATTTACTCGTTTACTTTACTTCTTTACCACATTTTTAAATATATAATATACCACATTAAAGCTCTGGCAACTTAACACAATGTTCAATGTAAAGTTTTCAAACTCCTATAAAATTATATAATTGAACAAGTAATAAATGATTAAAAAAAATTTGGACAATGACTTACGTTCATCTCCAGAAAACTATTGTATAGTTTCTTCGAAGTTGTACTCCTCAACCCAGCACCAGACTTGTCATGTATAGGTACAGCACCACCAGAACTTTTAATTATCTTGTCTTAAAAACTCTTAATGGAAAGCGATATTAATTCACATTTCCTGTACTAAGGAAACGAAATATTAGAGTAAAGTAAAATACATTTTTTTATATTTGAAAATGTTAATTGAGAATACAATTTAACATTTGGAATCAACAATATATATTGTAGTAACATTTATTCAACAGTACAATAATTAGTTGTTCACAGGTACAAGTACTGTATTAACGTACTGATTCAGGTTAGGAGGTTTAACAAGTTCATTCTCAAAATGGGCGCAGATTAGGTGTTTCAAATTATTGGTGTCTCTTGGAAAAAAATATTTATACAAGGCAGAATTTAAAAAGGAAATGTATTTAAAATAAAGTAATAAGTAGCAAACTCTATCAACAAAATTCAAATCTGGGTTGTCTGATAGAAAAGCAACCATATATATTTTCGTATGAAGCCACCAGTCTTCGTTGTACTGGGAACGCTCTGCGCCTAAATTTTTCACTTCAGCGTGTATTCGTCTTATCTGTATTTAAAGGAGAAAGCGTGGGGTCAGGGGCAATTGTCCATGCTTGAAAAAATCTAGGGCTTTTGAGGCTGGCAAGCAATTTTTTCCTTCACTTCTGCATAATTTACAATCTGTTTTGTTGAAAAAATAAGCAAATAGTTTCTGATACATACATTAATGACGTAAATTATAGTGACATTGAAAATTTCATTTAAAAAGATGGGTATGGCAAATCTAAAATATTCTCTTGTTTTAAGTCTATATACGTTTTCACTTTTTATTTATTTATTTTTTTTATTATTGTAAAAGGATATGTGACGTATGAGGGAGAAAATCATCTGCAAACGCTTTCTTGAGTTTCAGAATCCCTTTCCAACAATTTAAAAATTAATTGTTAAATAATATTAAAAATAATAATAATAATAATAACGATAATAATGATAATAATAATAATATTAATAATAATAATAATAATAATAATAATAATAATAATAATAATAAATTTAAAAAAGCGAAAGATTAACATTTCCAAAACTAGATATTTTCGTTTCCGAGTTACAGAAAACTTATTTGTAACGGTATATGAACTGCAGATTTGATTTTTCTGTATTGCTAATAAAATAGAAACTCACCCTAAGCTCTACTACCACTACAAGAAAAAGGAAAGCTCAAAAAACGTGCGTATAGTGAAGCTACAATCACGTCCAGAAGCAAATCAAGGGGCCATCTCAGCATTTGCTCAATGGATCAGGGAAATTGGACAAAAGCCCGATCGAGATGGAGGACATCGACCCGGAAGCTGAAGTACATTACTTGTTACAGGCGTATTAAGTCTTTTTTTAAATTATACAATACAAATGTAAACTAATTTACTACACTATATAATTGTTTCGTTTAAGTAAACATTTTTCTTTTAGACGAGAAGTATAGATTCTAATTGTATAGAAACATTTGTGCAGCAGAACATATTTTTATTTAACTTAAATTTGTGTACCAATTTTAATTGTTTAATTTTATCTGGCAATTCGTTGTAAAGTAACGTACATGAATTGTATGTGGATTTCTTGTAGTGGGCTCTTGATACTGATACCTGTTGAACATAATTCAACGTCGTGTGTTGTAACTATAAATATCAGTATTACATGAGAATGTTCCCACCGTTAAGTCGGTTTTGAGAAATACTACAGATACGTAAATAAATAGGCAAGGCAAGATTCCAAGCTCAATGAAAGGAGCCTTGCGAATATCACGTGGATGGCATTTTTCATTATTCGTTTGATTTCCTTTA
>BLKR01006560.1:0-32500 GCA_011170035.1 Teleogryllus occipitalis
CAGAACGTCTGCAAGCGCCGTGTTGAGCTCTAGCGTTATCGCAACTTTCATCTGTGACGTAATTCAACCTTGGCCATAGACGCCGAAAGATAAGACCGGCAACGACTTCCACAGAGGGTTCTAAAGACCACGGCTTCTGGTTGAAAATATTTCTAAGTAAAATGAGCTATGTAGTTGCGTGGGTTGTAATCGTTTGAATTCTTATTACGAAATTGATACCTTTTAAACATGTAGAACATTCCTCTAATAAAAAATCTAAGTGCAATGAATATCACGTAACTATTCTTTTCGTAATAAGTGTGCTTGGAGAGCGTGTTGAGAAATATCTGTGATAGCACAGTGCGGTCGAGCCAACCTACGGACTACAGGGATCCGAGTTCAAATCCCAGTAACGCTGGAGTATTTTTACCTCCACGTGTAAAGAGAGTTACGTAATGCTGTATGAGGAAGTGTCGAAATTTTCACAGAAAACACGTTTTGTAAGTAGCTAGTTCGAAAAAAGTGGATTGTTGGTATTGTTCTTTTATTTTCTATACACCAGGCTGTCAAAACGCTTGTTTTTTGAACCGGAAAAAGTGATTTTCCAAAAAACCTCTTTGTGAATCCGTCTTCGTGTGAGTAATTCTAGAGCCTAAAGTAAACACGATTTTCACCAAAATGGATATTCCTTGAACGATCTGGCTAATATTACGTATCTTCGAATTTGAAACGAATCTTTTAATTTTGAAGGTACTTTACACCAAACCCCATCATATTTACATAATTTCCTCGAAAAGAGCTCCAATTTTTTTGTAAATCTATTCCTCGAAGCACAAGATGTTTAAAAGTGGCGTACGTTCAATTTTGGGCGAACGATCTGAATTTTCGAAAATTGCGAACAAATACCTATTAACATTGTCGAAAACAAATATTAACGCTAGAGATTTTTGTTTCATGAAATCTCTTTTTAAAAGAGATATTAAATTAATGTAAATTAAACACTCCACTCTTTCCTAGTAATGATCCACTCTTCACTAGTAATGATTGCTGCTATTGGGTCTAACCGCTTCCTTTATCTTTGGAGGGCTACTGTTTTTTAATTTTTTTTCCAACAGTATTATCTCAAAAGTACTGGATGAGAACAGTTGATATCTGGAGTTGAAGGGATAGTGTTAGCTCCTATTGTAGGCCTGGTTTCTTGTGATTCCAGTGAAAAATCAGTAACTGCACTGAAACAGCAGAAGCTTCCGCCAATTGATAATCATAAGTGAATCACCATGTACTGGGTAGGGAGGAGAACGAGGAAATCTGTATGAATTGTCGCCTGGTCTTTCTTTCTCAGATAAACACTTGGATGGTTTATCAACATCAAATCGGAATTTTAACGCCTTTGATGTAATATTAAACATAAAAAAATCCCTTCCAGTTGTCTGCGTGTTAATTTTTAGTGTATCAAAATAGCCCCGACACCCGTATTACATTAGCCTCTTAAGTTGTATCATATTAGCCCCACAAATTTGAGGCTGTATATATCATGACACGATAAATATTATTGCATCATTTTAACGCAGAAAAGAATATTAATTCTTTCTTAATGATAACCTATTTTCAAAAATATCGTGTCATAAAAAATAATGAAGTAACATCAAAAGATTTATATCACGGTGGTAAAGTTTTTGACTGGAAAAATTAGGCATTTTAGTTTTGATTTTTTCCTCCCAAATATTGTTACATTCTGAGTGTTTGCTATATGGTAATTATAATAGAATATATTTCCTATTATTTGTCATTTTCTTGTTAATTTTGGACATAAATAAATAACAACTCTTAAAGTGTAATACATTAACCCCAATTTTCTACTGTATAATATTAGCCCCGACTGATCTTTATAACATTGTCGAAAAACAATATGAACGCTAGAGATTTTTGTTTAATGAAATTTCTTTTTAAAAATAGATCTTGTATTACGATAAATTGAACACCCTGTTTTTTTTTTGAAAACTGCAAATGCTTCACTTTCTTTTCGCATCGGAAAGGAGGTAGTCTTGTCGTGTACCTGGGCGCTATTCTGTACAGTCGAACCGACTACGATCGGTATCGATAGGCCTGATTACCGACAAGTGTCGGTAGAAGCTATTCTGTACGTTCCTGTAACGACAGCCTGACGCTTCTAGCCGTCGGTAGAAACGATGAGAATCGCTATCGCGACCGACGGCTTGGGTCCACGTCGGTAGCCTCTTAACGACGTGTTTCTGAGAGTCGACGAGTTGTGAATTGTACGTGATCCCGCTGTTTGCCTTCCTCTACAGTAGATTCTACTATAGTAGAACGTAGTAGAATAAGCTTTCACCGTTGTATTGACAGTTGTGAAAAAGGTTTTGAAGTACAATATAATTTAATTGCTGCTTGATTGTAATACTTTGAGGTTAAATGTACGGAATATTAATTTCTATGTTTATTATGGCTCCCTGCTTTTTTGTGAGTCTTGAATATACAAAAATACATAGCTAGGGTTTTATTATTTTGTTCTATTACTGAGGGAAATTTAATTTTGAGATTATAATCATTGAATAGTTTTAAAATATTAGTGATGTGTTGTCCATATGTTATAAGTAATTAATCAACCACATATCTCTGTATACTAATAGATCATTTTTGCTCATTATCTTTTTTTAAGCTGTCTGATTACCATTTACAAATATGCATCATCAATAGGGGTTCCATCTACTTGTAGATAAATGTAACTCTTTTATTATTCCAGATTTTTGTATATTTATTGAAAGGACTTTTTTCATTAAGGTGTTACTAACCCTTGTAAAATAAGGTTGTACGGAATAGATGGAAACTAATGATATATAAAAACAACTTGTATATGTGCATGTTGTATGTAAATGTCTACAAGAATCATTCATAGTTGACAAGACAATTACAACGTAGTTTCGCAGTTCACATGATGAAGGTCTGAAAACGTATCTCATTTTACAAAGAGACTAAAATAAACTTTAAATTATGATTTAACTTCAATCCATGTCTTTTTTTTAATTCAAGATTCTCAAAAACACAAGAAACTACGAGACCTGCGCGCTTTCCAAGATTCGGATATTTCCACTAAAATTCTCCACGCTGATTGGTTGAAACCCCACTAGCCTCGCAGGGTCCTTCCTCAAATCCGTTTAATTTACGCGAGCGATCGTCTTCGCTTGCACCGATAGATGTCGCTAAGAAGGAATTACAGAATTGCACTCAACGGTAGAGCCCGTCGGTGCAAGCGACAGTTGTCGGTAGCATTCCGATTCCGACGGCTGTCGGTTTCATGTACAGAATAGCGCTCCTGGTGGTGAGGGGGAACCGTGTCAGGTGAGTTAACTTTAAAGACCCGAGTTCGAATCCCGACGAGTAGAAAATATTTTCTGCTGCAGTAGGTCTTTTTTTGTTTCTTTTTTGCAGGTTCACATAGTCCGTATTGAATATTGCATAGCAATTACGAATAATACGTGAAAATATATGCTGTTGAGGCAACACTTGTTTTGAACAAAAAACACTTTCTAAATAGTATGTATAGTAAGATAAACTTTATTTAGGTGAGTAAACTTAGACCATTCACTTTGATTCTCTAAATTAAAACTTGACGTAACTGAGAACAGTGTCGTCATAAGAGTTATTATGATACATATATCCTTTATTTTTAAAATCTTAGGCCACGAAACGCGCCTCAAATTAATTATTAATATAATAGCAATAGCTACTTATATATAATATAATTTCATAATTATTTCCAAAGAACCGGAACGCCGTTCCGTCGCGTACCAACAGAAATCCAGCCTTTTATATACAGGATATTCGGGGAAGAAATGTCGAATCTTCGAAAAATAGCTGTTAAGACAATTTTAAGCTTATTTTGTCTAATAAACTACACGGATATTCCAAATGGCTAAGCCTCAATAAACATTCAAAAGTTGGTGTGGATATATGTTTTCTAGGCAACCATTTGCGTTGTAGAAGCATATAAACACTTCATTAATATCTAAATTGTTTATGATTAACAAAATAAATGAATACATTTGATCAGAAAGAAATATTAACCTAGAAATAAAAAAGCACCCAATTTTCACAGTTCGACTGCTTTTTTATTCCTCGGTTAATTTTTTTCTGAACTAATATATTAATTTATATTGTTAATAATAAACATGTTACATGTTTCTGGTCTGTTTACATGATTCTAGAATGCAAAGTTTTGCGTAGATATCATATTTTCAAACCAAAATTTGCATGTTTATTGCAGCTCAGCCATTCAAAATATCTATGTAGTTTATTAGACAAAGTATGATTAAAATTGTTTAAACAGCTTTTTTCAAACTTTCGACGTTTCCTTCCCCGATACTCTGTATATCCATGCTTCTTTAAAACCAAAAACAATAATTTGCGTACTGAAAACTAATTAATTAAACCCATGGCAGTAGAACTGTTAACACAAGTACTGTCACACATCTTTCGCAGGATAAGGAGTAAAATTTAAAGAAAAATTATAGTTCACATGAATTTTGACAACTTGCGTCTCACTTTCTATGATATTCAAATGGTAACATTATATTACAATATTCAATTGGTTAACAATTTCGGCTAAAGAGTCTTGTTTGATAATTCTCCAATTTCGTATTGTAATAAGATATCTTATGATACTCATGTCATAAATAACTATTTGACAACTATTATGTTTCGTGTATGTGTCTAGCAGGTTTTGCATTATTCTGAGCAACTGGATCATACGAATCACGTTTACTACGTTATTCACACAGGAGCACATGAATCTCAAAAAAGTTTTTAATAATATAATCCTTGCTGATGAATCAACGTTTTATTGATGATTTTAATTTTGAAAATTTTCATTAGTTTGGATGTTTAAATATAGGTATCACATGTAATTACATGTCTGTTCAACACGATAGCATTATATGAAGCAAGAAACATTGTTTTTCATTTGACCATTCAACTTCATCAATCACTCAAAATTACTTTAATTTTCTCTGCTTATCAGTTTTTTAATCTCAGATCTTCGATGAAGACATGAATCAAATAACATCGTAGATATTTGAGTGTTTTAAAAATAATAACGTGAATAAATACTTATATTTATTGAATTGGTTTTATAATAACCTGTAAAAACATGGGTTTTCTGTTGGGGATGTTGAAAACATTCAAATAGTAAAGGCAATGTTAAGCTGGAGACCTTTAACATTGTTTATTTGATATTTTTCTTAGGGATAGTTTATAATGGTTAAACGTTTTCAAAGAGTGCACCTTAGATACCTCGAATGGCCCGTTTCCGTTTAATAAACCGCTACGTTCTCCCTGTACAGATGGTCGTGCAAAATTCAAGGTTTTGATACATTCGTAGAATGGCGGCCAACAAACCACCTTCGAACTCTGACGATACTGAAATGTAGTCTGTGTTGGGAAGGTCATATCACTTGACCACCAAGTTCGTTCTAGGTATTTTCACTGGGAAATGCTAGTGCATTGATATTTGCTAAACTGTAAACAAACGCTAAATCTCTTTGAATTGTCATAACATCTGTTTTGCTTTCTTTTAGTAATATCAACTCGTTTTACCAAATACGTGAGTTTGTTATATTTTTACACGCTACAATTATTTAATTTTACAAGTATTTATTTTCAAGCATTTAGGAATTCATGAAATTTCATTGAAACGTTCGCCAAACTAAAAACCTTTTAAATGTATATTAAATATATTAATGTTGTTTAAAAATATGTATTAACAATGCGTAGATTTAGCACATCAAGCTCTGATTTGAATATTATACAATGAAATCATCAAATTAACAGTTTTAGAAAGGAATGATAAATTGAATTGAAAATATTAACTTAAAGTTTATATATGTTTATTTAGAAATTTCTATACTTGTGTAAATATTGTCATGTGTGATTCTACTCATGTGATCTTTCAAAACACAAAATTGAATATTTCTGTATATGAAAACCTTAACACTACCTTCATCCAATCCAGTGCAGTTTATAGCAAACAGCTAAGCAATATGTTTCCCTATTTTTTAATGGTAATGGTTAAACAAGAGGAACAAATAGTTTCTGACTCTCGGTGTTAACAGGGGTCTTAAAAAAATTAATAATACAGTTATTCGGTTGCTCAACACCCCTTTGATAGAAAAACAGAAACAATTGTTTGGGCGTAATGCACCTTGAAAAATATTTTTTTTATAATCAATTTCTTTCCTATTTGATAAATATATCAACTTGCAAATTGTAGGACTTAAAAGGGAATATAAAAACCAAATAAAAGTTATGCTCATACTTGCCGTAAAAATACGAATTTAGCATAATTAAATTGGCCACAGAATTTGTTTACAAGCAAGTGCATTTTAAGCGCATGTGGCAGGCAGAAGCGCGGCATTGGAGAACTGTTTTTTCAGTATGCCCATCCCACGCTATTCTGCTAGCGCGAATGAATTAAGCGCAAACAAATGGGGTCTACTAAGATGTTAACTTCTTATAAACAATTACATATATCTCGAGAACGAGATATAATAGCACCGAACGGATTCCGGAATTTTGCATCACATTTAAACGCCATTCAGATTAGACAATAAAAAATTTGCAACAATTGCAAATTTATAAACAATTTCCAAATTTTGCAAATCTAAAGGGGGGAGAGTCTCCCGATGTTCCAGAACCGAAAACAGCGAATTAACAATTTTGCAACAATTTATAATTTTATAAACAAATTCGAAATATGCGTTAGAACGGCCAGGAAGGCTCCGCAAAATGTGCCTGAAATGAATATCTCAAAATAGCAGTTTGTCAGGAGTTACAAATCGATTACTTAAAGTTAGAATAATTGTTGCTAAAATGATAAATATTTACTGGTTTATAGACAATCATTCTGGACGAAAAACCCCGCTTAGAAATATTTTTTTGTCGTGGCGTACGCGCAGGCAAACTATCTCCTTCGGCAGGGAAATATGACGATATTTCTGTCTCGTACGTAAACGAACTAGCCCCATTCCCCCTGAGACAGCGTTCTTTCTGCCCCTTGGGATGTTGCACCAATCACAGACAACTGTGGTTCTACCTGCTAGCGATTGGTCAACGCGTCCCTCCGCCTGCCCTCCCCCAGGCCGAGGGGTGTCCAAGTTTGTCGGCGCGGTGTGGAAGATAGAATTTTGAACGACATTTTTTCTGAGGGAGAGGGTACATCGTCAAAAACTAATTTTTAACGTATATTGATGAAACATTTTTTGAACAGTTCGCTTTGAACACTGACGGGATACAAATGTATTCTGAAAATCTCGCAATCTGGCGGTAATTACATTTCTGCTAAAAAAAGTTATTAAAGTATTCAAGTCGTAAATGAAATAGTAGAAAGAAATATCAAGCTATTCGAAAAGTATAACAGTTAACTAACTCTTTATGAAGAGCAAAAACAGTACATTAAACATGTCCTTGAATATCGAAGATATTTTCCGACCGACAAATAAAATACACCTAATGAAATCTTTCTAGAACTGTATAATAAAAATTGAATAAAATTTTTTATCATTTAAATTATCATTTAACATTATTTCCAAATTTGTTATAAAATTATTAAGAATAAAAGTCGCTGAAACACTAACTAAACACACCTACCTTTGAAGAGTTCCCTACCAGAAATTTGCATGAGAACAATCATTTATGAAGATAATAAATTTATAAACGAATGTATTTTTTCTCAAATTTGGCCGAAAAGGCTTTGTTTTACTTTAATTGATGAAGATTAATAAAAGCACCTAAAATAATAATTTAAAACCTATTAGTCACACAGTGGTACTGTATAATTATTACAAATTGGAGTAAAATGAGACAAGCAAAATTATTTTTGATGATCAAACTTGTTTTTCGTTAAAATATGTTAGAAATGTATTTTTGATATGTAAATCGTTAAAAAAAATTTTTTTCAATATCGCCAAGGCTTATGATGCATGCCAAATATTGTTTATATCCTTGGTAACTTTGGAAATGATCACCTTGAAATAAAGATCATGGGCACCCTCAGGTATATAGTGCATCCACACAGACCGGTGATTGTCTTGTGGATTAAAATTTATTTTTTAGAAATTATTTTGTTATTCAGCAACAAGGCATATTTTTCATTTTCAACTGCATTTTCTTTTTCGTTTCAAGAATATATGCCCTCCAACTAAGCGTCGATGGGGGTGAAGGTACGTTATTACCTTGTTCTCGCTTTGCGTAGATATGTCCTCACGTTTCCGGAGAGGTGATCGTAGTGGTTTAATTGATATTTCAGTATTTGCGAGTGCGTCAACTGCCGAGTTGATTAGTCCCTTAAGCGTGATCCATGTTATACCTCGGAAAGTGGCGCTCTCCCTTCGGTGAAACGTGATACTCAGCGCCAACCAACATTACGGCCTATGGGTTTTACCTATCCCGTGTATCATATCGAGCGTAAAACCACCCAAATCCGCACAAACTCTAAGCTTCCGACATGCGTGAAGTGCAGTTCAAGTAAGTGTCAGTGTGTAAGAGAAAAATTCAATAATGTTTCTTGGGAATACCGTTGCTAGCGTGATAATATTTATAAGATAAATTCATTTGAATTCTGTCTTTCGAAACTTCAAAATACGAGGTCCGTCTATAAAATTGCAAGATGTAATTTTCCCCGTGTACAGTATTATTACTTCCGCAACGACACTTTTCGAACTCAGATAACACTGTGTGTGTATGTATGTGTGAACATGTGTTGCTTTGATGAGTGTTCCAATGGTTGTGTGAAGTTCTAAGTAGAAACCGAGAGAAGAGACTCCGAGCATCAACTGATACTGCAGCGCCTCTGACAGGGAGGTCCTAGGTTCGAGTCCCGACGATGGCAGAATTTTCGACACTAGCTTGTTAGCTAGGTCAAATTCAGACGCTGTATGGAGGAGAATTCTAGCGGTTGGCTGTTCCGATAGGAAGTTTTCCATGGTTTCTCCGATCAACACCAGGCGAATGCCGGAGCAGTAACCTAACAAACGGACCAAGGACCACGCGCGATTTTTCCTATTTATTTATTTATTTATTTATTTTTACGTCAAAAAACAGTTAAAACTGCGTGTGACGTGCTATGGGGAAAATTGAATTGTGTGCACATTTTCAAAATTCTGTGATCCCTACATTAAGTCATATACTACTTAAATTTTGAATTTTGAAAGGGAGAAAAAAAAGAAAAAAAACTCCCATGTAATAAAATCTATTTTCAAGGATAAATAAGCAATAAATTTTGAATTTTGAAAGGGAGAAAAAAAACAAAAAAAACTCCCATGTAATAAGATATATTTTCAAGGATAAATAAGCAATAAATTTTGACTCTTATTACTTCCTGCCGCGACAACATGGAAACGATAATTTGAATAATTGTATTTCCCACTGAATTCTAGAAGACGTGCACAGAAAATGAAGTTACATTTATGTCCGGAAGCAAAACAAGGGCCATCTCAGCATTTGCTCAATGGATCAGGGAAACTGGACGAAAAACCTGATCGAGATAGGGGTCATTGACCCGGAAGCTGTACAGGTTGTTTATACTCATTTTATACAGTCCAAATGGTAAATAATGCATTATGTATCATTGTTAAAATTAATGTTACTTTTCTTGTGATGCTCAGTATAGTCTCTAATTGTATAGAAACAGTTATGCAGCAGAAACGATTTCACTTGTGATTTAAACTTTTCTATTGAATTTAATCGTTTAATGTCATCTGGCAAAGTGTTGTAAAATAATGTACATGTATTGTATGTGAATTTTTTGTAATGAGCTGTTGATACTATCACCTGATGAATATGATTTCTACGTCGAGTGTTATAGTAATAGACTTCGGCATTTTCTGAAAATATATTCCTGCCCTTAAGCAAGTCATTTTTTACAAAAACCACTGATTCGTAAATAAAAAGACACGGTAATGGTAGAATTCCTAGATTAATGAAGAGAGGCTTACATGAATCACGTGGTTGGGATTTGGTTATTATTCGTACAATTCGTTTTTGTAATCTAAAAGTCTGGGAGCTGTAAGATGTATTTCCCCAGAATATTATGCCATATCTCAGGCGGGAATGAACATTCGCGAAGTCTACACAACGAGCAGTATGAAGGCTGACTGAATTTGCAAGAATTCTGAACGCGTAGCATAATCAACTTAATTTTGTGTTCAATTGATTTAAGGTTTGACTGAATTGAGAGACCTAAAATTTTTGTTGCCTTAACATCAGTCAATGGTACACTGTTCATTTTCAATGGAGCACAGAATGGTTTATTTGAAATGGAAAACTGCATTAAAACCGTTTTCTTTTCGTTTACTATTAATTTGTTATTTTGGAACCAATTTGAAAATCTGATATTGTACTATTTACGGTTTCTTTATTGCAAAGGATGTTCGTATCATCCGCAAAGAGAACCGTTCTTCCGTTTCGAATCGTCGAGGGCATATCGTTTACGTAAAGTAGGAACAGAATAGGGCCTATAATCGATCCTTGAGGAACTCCACATGCAACGGGCAAAGAGTCGGAAAGGTGCGTACGTAATGTTCCATCATTCCAGTAAGGTATTTCAAGATCAACTTTCTGAGATCGTTGTTTAAGGTACGAACATAACCAATCTAGAGCAATACCACGGATTCCATATGAAGGTAATTTTGAAAGTAAAATGCCATGATCAATGATGTCAAAAGCTTTTGAGAGATCTAAAAATAATCCAATAGGTGCCTCGTTTTGATCTATGAGGCGACATCTTTAAGAAAAGAAAATATAGCTGTTTCCGTTGATTTCGATTTTCTAAATCCATGTTGGCAATCTGAAAGCGCGTCGTGTTTAGTGAGAAAGGTTTCCATTGGTACGTAAAAAAGTCTCTCTAATATTTTTGAAAAAACTGATAGAAGAGAAATGGGCCGATAATTTTGAATTTCATTTTTGTTGCCTTTTTTGAAGAGCGGCTTAATTTTAGCTGTTTTGAAAATATCTTCCTTCCTTTTCCTTGTCCTATCCTCACCCCTCACTTATACACACACTAACATGCACTACACTACAACACATACCGGGAGATTGGTCGGAAGCTTGGAGATTGTTTCGAATGGGAAGATTGTTTCCACTGGCTTCCCTTAGAGCTTGTTTCCGCTGGTGAGAGATACCCGGTTGAGGAAACACCTTTGAATTCAATTGTTTATATTAAAAATTGTAATTCACATCGGAAGACACTTTGGTCACAGAAATTTTTTGACATACCGATTAACTGAAATACTATTTCGAAATACATTTCTTAGAATACTACAATTTGAAATTTTAATTCTCCTTTACATGGTTATATTGCAACGTTTCGAGGTTTCCGGTAACCTAAGTATCTTCCAATGTAAATAAATTGTGACAGTCACTTTTATGTTTTGTTGTTTTAATTAAGAAGAATAGATTGTTGCGATTCCGCCTACCTTCCAAGAAATATATTAGGAGTACTACAGTGACGATTGCGAGTGTCTGCACGTTCAGTTACCAGCGAGACGTTTTTGTCGCTACAGCATAATGTGAGCGCCACACTCACTGTCGACCCTCGGCGTTAGTGATTTAATTTCTTGTTGGGTTTAACCCAAGAATATTCATGTAAAGAGATCTAAAGACTATCTCTTTTTACTTTCTCGCAACTGCTTACGCTTTAGAGAGAAAGCTATGTAATGCTCCGCGAAAAAAACGCAAATTTTCGGCAGGAAAACACGGCCCTAGTAATGAAAAAGTGGATAAATCCAGTTTCTAAATTTAGAAAAAAAACCTTTGACATGTGATATACCCAGAATCCATGTTTTCTGGGTCCTTGATACCGAAAAATCGAATGACGGCAAACTGTGTCCGTCTGTCCGTCCGTCTGTGAATGCCACTAGCGGCTAAACCGTTCAGCAAATTTTCTCCAAAACTCGCGTTCAGTCTGGCTGATGTCGCGGCCCCTTGAATTCGAAACTGAAATTTTAATTTTCGGAAAGGGGAACTTTACATGAATCCCTGGAACATTTTCAAAATTAAAAAAAATACTCGAACTTTTTTGATTAAACACTGTTATTGGATCGTGTGAAGGACGTTTAAAAAATGGTGGAAGTTTCATGTTCGTTAAAAATCCAGGTCTTTCGAAAATTGCAAAAGTTCACATTTTTTTCGGCAGCTTCCTACAACTAAAATATTAAGGATAGATTTTGAAATAAGGTCATGTACAATTTTTTTAAAATTTGAGTTTTACAAAATATGAAATGTTTTAATTCGGAGAGAAATTGCCGTATAAGTAGTATTACGTAAAAATTACTAAGGGTATCCTTCGTGTTTATTCGTCAATTTCTTGGATTTCTAAAAAATTAAAATCACAGCCCTTTCCTTGCCTCTCGACAAAGCATATTTGCCCTCTTGCACTTGCTAAATAGTCATGACACAAAGTTTGGGGTACATGGGATACCTGAATTGCTTTAGGGTTCTGGGATACCATGGGAACTGAATCTCAAAATCTAGCATGGTATTACATTGTAGACGATCCTGAGGGAAAAAATGCTTTATACAATATAATATTTCGGGTGTGATTTTGCACTAAATGTTACTCATTGTCATAAATATCACAGTGATATTGCATACGGTTCAGACAGTGGATGAGACCGGAAGAACGCACGTGGGATTAGCAGCTGTCAGACACGCTCTCTTCCCAAAATGTGCATCACATTTCGCAGACGAAACGGCCGACACGTTGTCGACTGTATTGCGACTGTATTGCATCACCGACGAAGAAACTGTACCGATGCCTCGTCTCGCACGTTCCTCGAAGTTGTTTTAGTTAAGTGCATGAAAAGTAGAGTAGTATTTTTTATATTTCATGCTGAATTAAGTTTTGATTTTGTAAAGGAAGCGATACACAGTAATCACAACCAAAAAAATTAAAAAATTAAATGTGACTTTTTTAAGAAAACCGGAAAAACCACAATGTGTTGTATAAAAAGGAGCTAATTTTGTGTTGAAAATACACTTACTTTTTAAATTCATTGTAAAGAAATCTAACTATTTAATATAGGGGACGCGCAAAAGTATTCAGACAACAAACTCAGATTTGTATTTCTTTTTAATCTCCACTGTAATAATTTTCTATTGATTTTAAAAGAACATATACTATTTGGAAAGATTATAATCGTAAAAATGTACATTAGATACACATTTGAAAAAAATCTGATATGGGCCATCTGAAATGGGTCGACCAACGGACTATTTGACTGTGGTCCGGAGGCAATGCACATTGAGAAAGAGCCGCATGCAATTCCAAAAGACGGCTTACATGTGTTTTCAGTACTACTAGAATCGGTGGATTAACTCGGGAGTGCTCGCAATAGATCTGTGAGATCCAAGCCACGGCAATTTTATGTTCCTGAATTATTCCAATGCATTAGTCATCTGATATTTCATGTATTGCTTCATTGTACTTTTCTGAGATCCCCTGGCCTTTTATTTTTATCCTTTCGCTGAATCATTTCCCGTGATCATGTAGAAACTCGATCGCAGCACTGCGCGATATCTGTCATATACGTTGGGTGCAATGTTGGGTGCATTATTGTCAGCCGTGTCTATGACAAATGTCTATTCAAAAAATGTAGTAATTGGCCTTATCTACAATCGACTGTCACAATTTCTTACCAAAGAGAAAGAAGAAGTGCAGGAGACGTCTGTAAGAAAATGAAAAAAATGAGAACCTTGCAAAATGAAAAAAAAAGACAGAGACTATCTAAATATTTTCGTAAAAAAGTAAAATACATATATTTGTTTAGAACACATAAAAATAATTTGTGGAAATCGTTTTTAATTTTATATAATAGAATAATATGTTTCATGAATTTTGCATGTACTTTGTCAATTTTTACCTTTCTCACCATGACTATTCAGACAAGAATTCTGCAGTACAAGTTTCATTAACAATTGTATTGGAGGACATGTACAAACCGAACAAAATACGTATTTCAGTAAATGGACCTTCAGATCGTTCGCATTCACCAAACGTTGCAGCAATATCTGAGAGGAACATTGCGGGCACTGCTGTGAGTCTACCGATTGCGGTCACTCCCGGGTTAAGTGTGTTGAGATACACGAACTCTGCTTAAAGCGGACTATGGTCCCAATGTCGTGAGGTATGCAGTTTGTTCTGAACTCTATGACTCGTGTATGGTGTTATTTGTCGTCACTGATTTCGACCGGTAGTTAACGAGAGTCAATGATCAACAGGAAGGGACTGGAAGTACGTCCGTGCCTCTCACACGTGGCTGAAGTGTGCTCTCCTGGACGAGTGGGCTCTATCCCCAACAATGCACGGATTATCTGATCGAGTGTCTCACAATTGCGCAGCAGAGTGAGCAGCTTATAAAGACTACACCAACACGGAGAATAATATTTCCGTTGTATACTTTGGAACCTCCGTATGTACATTTTCTTCTCGTGACTAGCGTCATATCAATTTTTCTATTTATTAAAAACAGCGTTAAAGCATTAGCTAACAACAGACTGTAGTAAACATATTCATATTTAAAAAAGATATTTATCCAGTAAATAAATCAATGGAACATCCTAAATCAAAACGCACAAATAAAAACAAAAATTAAGAAACATAGCTCTTAAAAATTATATTCTCTTAAATCTGAAAGCAGATTTCTCTATTATCGTGTAGCTGATGTATGAATGCTGTAAGAACGCATTCTCTGATCCTCTATTTAATTTCATCAACGTTGTTTCACGTATTAGAAATTATCTCCGGAAACCCATTCTCATAAATTTTTGAAAATAAAAGGAAAATAAAATTAAAATCTGTCCTTCGCTTACTTTTTCTTCTTACTTCCTCCCTTCTAGGATATTTTCACGCCATCACTGTTTCTTACTTTGCGAATTATCTCAACTTTCTCAGCATGAGTAAAACATTGATACAGATCATGATCTCCCATGGTGGATTTAATTATTTTCCTCAATCAGCTCCGTTTTCTTCTTGATGTCTAAATACTTCAGCGACACTTTTTCACGATACACTTGGTTAATGAAATGTTCTATTATGCCCCGACTAGGGTACTCTTATTTGTAGTATTGAATCAGTCTAAGAAATTATCGTTTGGTGATCTAAAATCCTGGTATAACTAGTATATTAAGTAAGTTTGCGTATAAAAATTACATTAACTTTCCTACGAGATAAACAGGGAGTGTTTGCATCCATAGTTGGGAGTACGCAGTAGACACCGGCGTCGTTGGACGAATTACTTAACTGCGCTCCGTGAAGTCGCAAGTTAAGCACTTTGAGGTACTACGGTTTCCTGGACGGGAGACCGTCTGGAAATTCCCGTTACTATCGGCGCTGAGCCCCTTGTTGAAGGCATAAAAGACACGAACTGCGTCCTGACGAGACAAGAAGACAGAAATTTTACGGAGGATTACTCCAATACGCTCCGTGCCCAAAAAGGTTAAAGAGACCTAGGTATAGCAAAGTAGCAACGAGTTAAAAAAATGTATCGTAGACTATATTTATTTAGGCCACTGCGCGGATGACAATTCTATATACTTATAACTGAATCTGACTGGTCGTTTTCATTGTTTTCCCTTATAAATTTCACACACTACTTTATAGAGTCACATAGGTACTGCCTGTATGCAGATAACAGGTCAAGGAACGAACTGCGCTGTCGAGACATCATAAGACAAAAGAAGATTACACGAGCTATTGCAGCTACCAACAAATCCATACAACCTACACACGATGGAGCAATGTACGTGTTCAGAAACTAAGCCAAAATGTATTTCCTGATTTATATCTCAGGCACTATCAGAAGAAATTTTTATTTTTATTTAATAGGTAATTATTACATACAAATTAGAGAACGTGATGCTAAGTGGCTAGGCCGAAGGCCTTTAAGCCATTACAATACCTATATTCTACCGCGTTCTAACCTTTCAAATTCTGGTATTCACCCCAAATGGTCTCTCCATCGCATCAATGCCGCGGAAAAGAGACCATAAGGTACGGCTGAGGAAAAAACCCCTGAAGGGGGAAAAACCTGCGGTCAGAAGCCGAGTACATGCTAATCTATCCGGTTTTTAAACTATTTATTTATTTGGCGCGGGCGTCAGGCATTCTCCTTCAAGTGTTTGTCCTCCTCCGCACCTGAAAACAAACAGCAGCACAGAAAATCGTCCACTCCAACGCCTCTGCCCTAACATTTCCAATTCCCACTTCCCTTCGCCCCCTAATGTGTTTTATTTTAACCGTTTCCTTTTATTTTATTTTAATTTAATTTAATTTTAATTTATTTAATTTATTTTAAGTTAATTTATTTTTATTGACTTATTTATCTACTTATACTTAACAATTGACTACAACTTATGACTTGTTTTTACTGTTTACTAGCCTAACATAACTTACTGACTAAATTATTATTAGTTTATTGACTTATTATTTATTTCTCTCCAGTCTAGGCTCTGCTCGTACTAACCAGTGCTGTTTTCACACTCCCTAATTTCAGTTTCTCTAATGGTCCGAACCTTTCCTAGAAATTTTCCTAATTCTTTCATGACGTTAGATCTTTTATCACCTAAAATTTTTATTAATATAGTAACATAAGTGTGAATCAATTAGGTCTGACAGGTTCGATTTCCACTTAATTTATTCAACACCACAGTCCAGGAAAATCTCCTCCGATGCATCACCCACGACCAGCAAGTGTTCAACGGCGACAATACCAGTAGGCGCCTTTAATAAACGGTAGTTATAGGTAATATACAGACTGCAATTTTATGTAACAGTCTCCGCAGTATTTTTAATATTAGTCATTGAACGTTTTGCAAGAAGGAAATACACTAACATGTGTTATTACGAGCAAAAAGCGTAAATGAAAAACTGCATTCAAATCAATAACGAATACTCTAGAAGAATTCACAACATCATGAATGTGAAGTATTTAAATATTTATGAAAGCAGGAAAATAATAAGACTAACTAGATATTACGCTCATTTTCTAAAATCTTTGAATAATTTATATTTTAGATGACATTACAAATGCTCAACACAAGTACAGAATTGAAAGGAAAAATTAATATGTAAAATATTTAAAAAGAATACAATTCAGACGAATCAACTTTGCTAATGAAAATATAACTAAATACTTAGTCAAATTGTCAAAAATCTGATTGCAAAATAAAGATATAAAGATTGACTAATAAAGACTTAAAGCAGATGCGCTTCTTCTGTTTAGTGTTTTAAATCAAGTCGTTTGATGTGTAATTCATAACATATTCATAATAGACATTCAAAAGCAGAAATGAAATTTCTAGTACACATTAATGTGTACATTTTTTACCCAAGAAAATGGAGACCATATTTAGGCTGACTTTCTATTCTTTCAATTCTTAACATTCTAGAGATCTGTTTTAAAATCCTTAGCGTCAATTAATGTTAATCACATCAGAATACAAAACAACTTTTGAAGTAAATAAAATATGAAATGCCAATGGTTCCCAACTAACGTAAATTACAAACAGATTTCTGGTGTATTATTTATTCATTCAAAATTTATTAGACTTTTAGAGCAAGTAAAACACTAACTTACAATAAAAAATCATAAAAGTATTAAAAATATAAAAATTGCAATATTACAATAATTCATTTTTGAATTTTTGTCATTTTTATGAACAACACGTTTAGCACAATGAGAGAATAATTAAATTTAGATGCGTTCAAAGGTTCACGATAATCGAAAATAAAAAGGAACTCCCAAAAATAAATATTCATGGTTAAAATTCATCTGTCGAGTGGCTCATCGACAGCGTGCTAGCGTTCTATGAGGCAGTCTCGGGTACGATTCCCGGCCGGGACAAAAATGAAGCTGTAGCTTTCTAATTCAAACCGTCTCAGTTTCTATTGGTGTGCGAGGAAAGAAAACTCACGTACATCATATAAACTAGGTACAGTGACAGTAATATGTCATACCACATGTCTCCACGCATGGATATTAAATAAGATATTAAAGTCGATTCATCCGACCCCAAATGCTAAATTCATAATTACATATATTATTAATATTTAATGAAAATCTACCAAATTATCAAATTCTATTTTAAGAGTAAAACTTTTCCAAATTTCTTCATCTCATTCCTTCTCATCATCGGTAATCGTTACACGAAGTATACTGTGTCGACAAGAAAGCGAAATTGTATTTGACTACCCGCGAGAGCAAATACGAACTTTATTTGTAAGCACCATCACGCCCTGCGCTACCCCACCACCAATATCATTTTGTTTACCGTACAGCTATTTGTCTCTTGAGCTTCAAAGGTCGGTATTACTTCGAAGAGCAAGTTTCGACTTTATGGATATTGCCGTCTCTAGCGTCCGCGATATTGAGTTGTTCGTCATTTTCGCTCACAGCACTCCCGGGACCTTGTCCACACTTTTGACACCTAATTTATCAAACGCCATTAAGCGGTCTCTAAATGACGTTGGAACGAAAAAACAAGAACAATGACGAACACATTACCCTCTTTCCTTCGTCCGATCAGTGGTGGATACTTGCTTTCTGGGATATAAACTGTGTTCAAAAGTTAAACGTATTAAAAAATAAAGGAATTTCGATTATTTAAAATTTTATTAAACTTTCATTAAAATATTTTGATTAAGTTTTTATATACTATAGTCTCCACTTACTAAGAAAGGAAAGTCGTCTTGCTTGTATTCAAGAACCTTTCGACCAGAGGACTTTTCTTCCTGCTTCCACTTGCAGGCCTTTTCCCCACAGATCTCATATCAGTGTCCCTTAGTAAGTCCGACTGATAACGGTCTTAGATACTTATATTGAAATTGCTACATAAGCTAATGATATTCTATAACGTATCTAAAGTACGGTATGGCACAGCAAGAGTAAATTCCTTCTTTCCAAGATAGTTTTTTAACATCAGTGAGAAAAACTATCATCATCTTTTAATAAAGTTCCGGATAAAAAATGACATAGATACCATTTTCGATAAACACTCCCTAAACACTCTCTCGAAACAAAAAAAAATACAATTGAAGCCATTGTGGAGAAAATTTTGAAAATATTGATCCTTCATAAAAGTACCCTAAAAAATCAGAGAGTTTCAAATATACGGGGCCTTTTGTTTTATATAAATCGAGGAATATCAGTTTTGAAGAAAATTTAATGATTTAGGTGTTCCTGTTAATTGCAGCTGGACGGACAGATAAAGACAGTTAAGCAGACTAATGTTTTGCCGTTTACAAATTTTTCGGTATCAAGGACAGTGAAGATATTTTCTCTACAAGCCGTCACGGTATGACAAACCCGTGTAATGTATCCCGATCATACTGCCACACATCATGCGTTTACGCTTCCGGCGTTTCACTGACGCCGACGGAGTATTTAGTAACAGTGACAATTCCAGTCGCATAAAAGATGGTATCGCGGTGTTAAGAATAGTTTTACAAGTCATCTTCAGGAATGATAAACCTATTACCAAAACGTTGGTAATTTCAAAAATTGATGGGAACGTTTATTGATTTTCAGAGGCGGATAATTCTATTATGGTTATCAAGAGATGAGAAAACAGCAACACGATTTTAGATGCCTATATTGTGTGGGTCCCTGCGACTCCTGGCTCCCCCGTTAGTTAGGTCCGTAGCGGGAGGACAGGCGTCGGGCGACGTGTGCCGCGTGAGGACGCGGCTCTTCGGAGGAACGTGTTAACTCCCTCCCCCTGCCTCACCCGCCATCCGAGGCGGCGGCGGCGTCGCCGCCGGAGATAAACGGCGGCCGAGATGGCGTCCCCCGCAGCCGCACCTGTCGACTGTTGCGCGTTCAATTACTTAGCTCGCGCGATGGCGCGGCGGGGAGGGGCGGGGCGAGACGGATCGCTGCGGAGTGGGCGGCATGCGCGGGATGAGGCGGAACGGCCGGAGTGGGAAGAATCGGGGCGGGGCAGGGACGGGCGGGGACGACACGAGGCATGACGGGGACGTGACGGGGCGTGACGAGGAGGGTTGAGCAAGGGAAGGCGGGCAAAACGGAGCAAGGAGGCGCGCTGTGAGTCAGGCGAGGAGAGACGGGAAAATGAGGGAATAGGTGGGAAAGGGACGGGGCGGGGCGTGGTGAAGCGGGGTGAGAAGAGGTGACGCGAGGCGGGGCACAACGATGCTGGTAAGGGTGATGTGTGACGGGGGGCTGGATCGCGGGAGAGGCGGGAACGGCTGAGGGAGCCGGGATAGGGTACGATGTAGAAAGTCGGAGAGGGTAGGGTAGGAGTGTGGGCGACATGAGATGGGGTGAAACCGTGGGGTGGGACGAGGTAGATCGTTGGTGGGAAGTGGTAAGAATGGGGAAGAGAGGGAAAGGGAGGATAATTGTGGAGGGATGGTATAGGGGGATGCAGGGGGTCAGACGGGATGGGGCGGGGAAAGAGCGAGATAGCGCGGGGTAAGACGAGAATAACCAGGGTGAGGCAGGATGAGCCAGGGAGAGGGAAGGGGTGAGGCTGGGTAGGCGTGGTAGGAAGGATTCTGGCAGTTTAAGGCAGGGTGGGGTGGACCGGGAGCACGGTGATGCGGAGAACGGCGGGGTTAGGAATGGCGGTGAGGTATTAGGGGAGGTGGGGTGTCGTGAGGATGGTGAGGTGAGGTAGGCCGTGGTGGGGGAAGATGAGCGAGGCGGGGTGAGAAAGGAAGGGTAACACGGGGAGGCGCGAGGCGGGGCTAGTGGTGCGGGGGGTGGCGGGGACGGAGGCGGGCGCGATGCCAAATCGATCATTCGATATCATGCGTCTCAATTGTCGGGGCTGTCGTCTTGTTGCTCGTGAACTTCCCGATAATTACCGGATCCCGACTGACGTGGCCCGTAGTCAACGCTGGCAGTTTGCCCCACGCTGCTGTGAATGAGGGCGACATGATAGGGCACCTCACCCCACCTCACACCCTCCTGCCCCTCGTTTCCACGCCCGCCTCTGTCCCATACCGTACGGCTCTGCTCCACGTCTCCCCGCCTCGCCCTCTCAACGCACTTCAACTCATCTCCACTCGTCTCCATGACGGGTTCCTAGTCACATTAGGGTTAAGATAATATACTATAAAACTAATGAAAGAGTCAAGCATAATTAACGAGGCATTTAATAGTTCAGAGATTTTAGGTAATGAAATATCGAAGTGAGATTTGTTTAACGGAGAAATATTACAAGGTGCAAAAATATTGACGATAACAAATTATATTAACAAATAGAACTAGCAATAGTACTTGCACAAATTCAATTTTTAGTTTTAAGTGATGGTTGATTTGTTTTCTTCGCAAGGTAAAGTTGATAATTTTGACTTTTTTCATTGCTGTTCATTTTTTGGCATTTTATTCCACCTTACTGTCCGCAGTATCAACTTACAGATACATGGATGTACCCTCAATACTTCAAATTTTACAGCTCGTAACAGTAAAGAAAGTGTGTGGCATTCCTTTCGCGACAAGAATAAAACTGATATTGCCTTCACTTTATAAGCGTCCTACATATAGTCCAATATCCATTTATAATAAATGCCATTTTAGACATCACCCAAGAAATACCAATGATTATCCTACAAAAATTTGAAATTCAGGGCCAATTCTATTACACAGTTCATAATTTACTAATATCCTATGAAGACAATAAACCGTATCCGACTGTTGGAAGTAATTTAACTGTATTTACTACTGAGATGAAAATGGTTTGCAGCAGCAACTATTGAGATGATGAATTGGTTTGCAGCAGCAACAATGCTGCTGATGATTGGGTGAAAAATAGTGAAATGGAGTAACGAAAATTGGACGAACTCAAATGGCGCACTTGAGTACTGAAGCTTCTTTGCTCCTCGTTGCACGACGTCAGCTGTGCTGAAGGCAGAGACGCACTCAGGTACAGATTACAAGATTACATATTAGCATTGAACTACTTATATGAATAACAGATTTCTTGCACCAATGGCAACTTCCAAACCCGAAAGCCTCTGGCCCGAAAGATTTGAAGATGCGCGAAAAGTAAATATTAACGTAACCAATGTGTTGCTTACAATAATTTATAGTTTGGTTGCTGAATAGAAGGAGAATTTCGAAACATATTAAAATTTGACTTGCATCAAAAGTAAAAAAAGTCATTGTAATCGTCAGTTGTGAATGTGCGTACCTAGTTACTATTTTATATTAATTCAACAAATTTTTGCTTATATCAAGTTAAATTTTCTTATGTAAGTTCCATGCCAAGTATTTAATGTACTTACGTATTTCTTAAGGTAAATAAACATAATTCATGAAAAAGTGTTACTTATAGCCACAGTAACGGGTATAAACAATTGAAAAAGGCCAGTCCGGGCATAAGAAATCTGTGAGTCCCGCCAGAGTATTAATTATAATATAATTCGTTTTTCTGGTCAACAAACAGTCATAATTTAGTAAATAATAAAATAAATAATTTAAACAGGGTAATATTTTATCATGTTGTTCCTTACTTTGCTCTATTTTGTACTAAGCTAGTTCTTGCCATTTTAAGAAATGTTACAGAAGAATGGTAGCAGGTGTATCAAGGCCGTGAAGGGATACATTCTCAAGAGAGGAGGATTGATTGATGATTTTGTTTCCGGGCGCGTCAACTAATATGGTCATTGGCTTTGTAAGTGTACTGCATGCTTTTATCACAAGAGGTGGCGGTTTTTACCCCACTAGATGGTGAGATACAGCGCCGACGCATACGTCGACTTTCTGGGTTTCCCCCAACAATGTATTTTCCATTAGCGGGGAACAGAGAACAATGTATATTCACCAGCCGGAACAAGCTCCAATCTCCCGCATGTACAAGTGTGTGTAAGTAAGGAGTGAGGATATGACAAGGAAGAAGGAAAACTCGTGTGCGATTCGCCGCCCGTTTTTACAGTATTGATCCGGCATTCTCCTTGTGTTTATCGAAAAAAACACGATAAACTACTGATCAGAGTACCCGGTCGCTAATATTCTCCTTCACGCAGCGGCTGAATTCGACCTAGCTATCTGCCTAGTGTCGTAAATCCTGCCACCGTCAGGAATCCAACTCAATGGACCACCCGGTCAGAGGGACTGCAGTGACATCAGTTGCCGTCTAAACCAACACCAGCCTAAGCCACCCTCGCCGGTCAAGCGAGGTGAATTAGCTATCGATGTGGAACGTAGTAGAGGTTGCTAATATTCCTATCTTGGAAAGGTCGTTACGCGGCTAAGGTGAGTACATTTATTTTGCACACTCAACTCTCAATTAAATTTAATGAGTTTGTCATATGTAATAAATGAGAACTGATAGAGATCACAACCAATAATTAGTTCAGAAATCCCGTAAGTACAGTGTAAATTATATTCCGGGTCGTGGTCGTGTTTCTATTCTGCTGAAACGTGATATCCGGCGCCGACCTACACATCGGTTTGCGGGATTATCCATTTCCTCCAGCGGATTACCTCCCCCAACTCGGATAAGCTCTGATCTCCCGACGTGTGCGGTAGTGTATGCGGAGAGGCGAGGTCCAGAAAGAGGAAAGAAGATCATGTGTGGTCCGTGGCAAGTTTGTTAAGGTGGCATTCGCCCGCTGGACAAACCATGTAAAATTACCGATTAGATTTGCCGACCGCTAAAAATTTCCTCCAGACAGTGGCTGAAATATACCTAGAGATATAGCTAGTGACGTAATTCTTAATACAATTTTCATTGTTTCGAATGTTGGTGATGCCACATGAATTGCAACAATGGACCTTTCAAGGTAATATTCACGGTCTCCAGGAAGGAAACAACGAAACTTTTGCTGTTAATACAATATTAATTAAATAAGCTGTTAAGACAATTTTAAACATATTTTGTCAAATAAACTCGTTCGAGATTTGGAATGGCTGAGTCGCATTTAGCACTGAACAGTTGGTTTGAATAAATTCTTTCTATGCAAAAATTTGCATTTCAGAAACATATAATCACTACATAAAAATGTAAATTGTTTTCAAAAGAAATGAATATATTTGTTCACAAAAAAATAATGCAAAAATAAAAAAGTACCCAATTTACACAATTCAGTTGCTTCTTATGTATTCTTTTTTCATTGTGAACAAATATATTCATTTTTTTGTAAATAATAAACCATTTACATGTTTCCGAAGTGTTTATGTTTCTGAAACACAAATTTTTGCATAGAAAGAATTTTTTCAAACCAACTTTTGAGTGTTTATTGCGGGTCAGCCATTTGCAGTTTCGAAGGAGTTTATTAAAGAAAATGTGTTTAAAAGGGTCCTAAGGACTTATTTTCGAAGTTTCGTCGTTCTCTCCTTGGACACACTAAATTAGGCGGAAACTAAAAACAAAACGTTATTTTAGCACTATTTAACCTTTCTCTGCGTTCTTTAATGAGACGAACATAATATATTCTTTGAATAAAGATATTGTATTGGCAACTCTGTTCAAGAATATTAGTTTATGTTTTTTTCTGTTATTAACTTCTTTTATAGTATTTGAATAATCAGTGCGTGTTTGAAACCGTCACGTGGATTTTTTGGGCTGTTTCTGAACATCTCCAAATTATTTTTTTTCAATTCTCAAATTATTTCTTTTAATTGTTTACAAATGTATTGCTTTTTATATTTTTTCATATTATTTTAAAAGATATAAAATATATAATATAAAGCGAAGAAAAAAAGCGGTTTTCTTCGATCTTGAAAATTCAGCGAAGAAACTGTCGGTGTGTCGAAGATTTCCACAACATTAGCACACTGTTACTACCTCGTTTTGTTACCTTCATGTCTGTTCAAAGGTCTTTGTGCACACATAAACACTATCCAGAATGTCGGTGCTAATTGCTCAATCACCGCACAATTCCGATAATTTCGGTGAAGGCTTCTTGTCACTCATTGGCAGAGACGGATCGCTCCGTCGATAAGGAAAGCAAACAATTACGGACTTTGCAAAATACATCAAACGAAATGCTTTTAAAAAATTTCTGCGCGAGGTCAATAAATGCAATGGAATGAACGAGAAGCGCGCCGCGTGCTATGCACCTGTGGTTTAACCGACTATTCTGTGCTTCATTAACTTCGTTACCGGGGAATCTGTGTCCATAATCCGATGCAGGACGATAATTCAATGCGCCATGCCGTTTTTGCGGTGATCATGCTTCTCGGTCTGTGGTGGTAATACAGCATTTCACGAGTTATTACGCGGGTTAAAAGCGCCAGCAACAAAGCAACGCCCGCCACCAACGTGCAGCTCGTAGCCGCGCGCGACTCTTGCGACCACAGTGGAAAAAAATGTTTTTAATGGGGTAAAATATAATGTATTGGGCGATCCGTCACTTTTTTATCTAGTTACCATTTTTGCTTGGGTTAGAACTGAATCTTAAGAATGACAAAACAGGACATCATGGTGTCTAAGCGCTATTGATACAACATTTGTGATTAATGCGAGTGCATGCGCGCGCCTTCCTGCATGTTCAAGAGTGTATGGTAGTTCATGCATGCACATGTGTATGCATGCGTGTTCAATACATAGTGGTTTGAGAAACAGTAGCTTCGTGATAAGTCCGTTTGTGTCTTTGTTAATTAGAACTCTTGAAAAAAGACGCATCGAATTTTTACTGCTTAGTGAGCACATGCAGACACTTCAATAAAAGTGAACGTTCCGCCTCTTCTGCTTGGAAGAGATTCAGAGAGCCACTCACTGTGTTTCCCTCTGTTGTCGGAGAACTAGGCAGCTCGTCGTGGCCCTCTCGCCTCTCGTCTCGCGCGCCGCGCTCTCGACTTGAATAACTATCGACTTTGGGCTTCGCGCGCCTTTCGCGGTCGGCCCACTGTCATTGCCAGTTGGTGCTCGTGCGCCGCCTCCGCCCGGGCAGCTGCGTCCTCGCTAATCAACGCCCACGGTGGGGGCAGGGGACGTGCAGTCCGGGCGCCAGAGGCGAGCCAAAGTCCGGACAGCAGTGGCGCGGAGCGGTGCGGCGGTAGTAGTGAGCGACTGCGTGAGGGTGGGGCGGGGGCGGGACAAGGCGAGCTGGAACTGGCGAGCTGGAACTGGCGTGGTGGCACGGGCGTGGACGGGCGTGGACGGGCGTGGACGGGCGTGGACGGGCGTGGACGGGCGTGGACGGGCGTGGACGGGCGTGGACGGGCGTGGACGGGCGTGGACGGGCGTGGACGGGCGTGGACGGGCGTGGACGGGCGTGGACGGGCGTGGACGGGCGTGGACGGGCGTGGACGCGCGTGGACGCGCGTGGACGGGCGTGGACGGGCGTGGACGGGCGTGGACGCGCGTGGACGGGCGTGGACGGGCGTGGACGGGCGTGGACGGGCGTGGACGGGCGTGGACGGGCGTGGACGGGCGTGGACGGGCGTGGACGGGCGTGGACGGGCGTGGACGGGCGTGGACGGGCGTGGACGGGCGTGGACGGGCGTGGACGGGCGTGGACGGGCGTGGACGGGCGTGGACGCGCGTGGACGCGCGTGGACGGGCGTGGACGGGCGTGGACGGGCGTGGACGCGCGTGGACGGGCGTGGACGGGCGTGGACGGGCGTGGACGGGCGGGGGCAGCTGCCCGGCAGTTGCGCAATAGTGCACCCGCCGCGCGCCGCCGATTACGTAAGAGCCTGATCCGCGGAAGGACGTTCGCTGGCGCGCTCGCCCGCTTGCCCTCCCGCCCGCCTCATGTCGGTGGATGCCGCGCCCCCGAGAAATAACAGATTACAGATCTCTTCAGGAGATATTTAATAATGGTTCTGACAAAAAAGTCATGTAGACTCTTAAGGCCGCCCTACAGTAGCCCGCGAACGGGAATGGCAACGCGAAGGCGAGGACGGGAACGGGAAGGCGAGGTACGTGCGCTTAACAATAAACGCCGGGAAGAGGAGCAGCGCTACGAATATGTGGCGGCAAAAAAGAGAACTTCAATAAACAGTTGACGAAACCAAAGCACTTCTAGAGAGGCTACTCTGTTCACTCTTTGCTTTGACATCAGTCTGTTTCTGGGTGCTGCTATGAGTAATGAATACTTTAACGAAATAATATTAATTAGAAGAAAATCATAAGGCTGAATAAAAGCAAAAGTACAACGAACTTATGGAAAATACAAGTAACTAAAATTGTATCAATAAACAAACAACTCCAATGTGCCAACGAAACATAAAAAACATGTATTTTGGGGGAATTTTTAAACTAATTATTAATATGAAAAGAAAAAAGATTATACTGTAATTACTAAAACAACTTAACAATGATTAACAAAATCCGCCTCAGACCCTACCTCGCGAATGCACACTCAAACTTCAATATAGCACTACACTCTCAATTCCGCCCCAGAACAGTGCCGTGCTCAGGTCGCGGTGCTAGATCAGCTGGAAAGCTTCGCCACCATTTGCTGCATTTTTATTGGTCGAGACGTTTCCCGTTCTCGAGCCAAGATAAATGTTGACTATTCTTCCTGTTTCCGTTCCCGTCGTGTTGTGAACGCCTAACTGAAGGCCGCTCCACAATAGCCCGCGAACGGGAACGGGAACGTGAAGGCAAGGACGGGAACGGGAGGCACATGCGCTTCACAATATACGCCAACGGGAATAGCGCTATGAACCAGTAGCGGCTAAAACGAAAACTTTAAGAAACAGTTGCCGAAACCAAATCACTTCTAGCTTTGCTACTATGTTACTCTTTGTATTGCCGTCTGTCTGGTATGTTTGCGTGAGCTGCTAAAATAAAAAATACTTGAACGAAAGAATATTAATTAGAAGGATATAACTATAAGTACAAAGAATGCTAAAACTACTATGAACTTACGGAAAATACAACTACGAGAAACTAAAATTTCGTCAATAAAGAAACAGCGCCAATGTACTTTAACGAAAAATTTTTAAAAAATGTGGGTAACTTTAATTCTACGTAATAATACGACTAGAAAAAACAATTATACTATAATTACTAAAAATAACTAAAACAACTCAACAATGACTAACAAAACCCGCTTAAAACCGTAACCTCGCAAATCCACGCTCTAGCCTCAATATCGCCATACATTCTCAATTCCGCTTCAGAGCAGTGTTGCCTGTCGCGCGCTCGATCAGCTGGAAAGCTTCGCCGCCATTTGCTGCACTTTCATTGGTCGAGAGGCTTCGCGTTCCCGGGCTGAGATAAATGTTGACCTTCTTTCCCGTTCCAGTACCCGTCAAGCTTCGCGTTTCCGTCGTGTTGTGAACGCCTGCCTGAGATGCACTTTCTTTGCGTTCCCGTTCATGTTCGCGTTCGCGTTCCCGTTCCCGGGCTATTGTGGAGCAGCCTTTGAGATGTCCGACTTTCAACCTTCTTTACGTTCCCGTTCGCTTTCGATTATGGAGCGGCCTTTATCGTTTTTTCCAGGAGTTTGGTGCAAGCGGTTTTCCGTAAGAAATTTTCATCATTGGAAAAAACGATTTTTTAGCCAGGTTTCGGTGGATGCCGCACAGATTTGAAGTGTTCAGACTACTAATCTCTATAAAGGATGTCCATTAATTCTTCTGACAAAAAGAAGTAATTTTGACTCATCGCTATTCGAAGAAGTTTGGTGCAAGCGGTTTCCCGTCGAAAATTTTCATTATCGGACAAACGCTTCTTTGGGTGGATGCCGCGCCGGCATGAAGTGATCGCACTGTTGATCTCAACAAATGAAGTCCATTATTGTTCTGACAAAAAATTTTTGTCTCTTATCGTTATTCTAGGGAGTTAGATGCAAGCGGTTTTCTATCGAACTTTTTCGTTAACGGAAGAAAACGATTTTTTTTAGCTATTGATGGATGCCGCGTCGCGATGAAGTGATCGGTTTGCTGATCTCAACAAAGGATGTCCATTATTGTCCATCCAGTGGGGGGGGGGACAACGCCACCTCTCGATGGATAAACGTGCATTACACTGACGGGATTAATGACCTCAATAGTTGACGCTCCCGGAGTCACTAACAATCAGTCAATCATCAAATACAAAGGATGTCCATTATTGTTCTGACAAAGAAGTAATTTTGGTTCTTATCGTTATTCGAGGGAGTTTGGCGCAAGCGGTTTCCCGTTGAAAATTTTCCTGTTGGGAAAACACGACGTCTTAGCTACTTCCGGTCGTGCAGCACAAATACCCAGCGCTGTGAGGATAATCGCGCTGTAGCTGCACCTCTGAGAATGATTGGAGAGGAGTGAAGTCGGCAGAGATAAGCCAAGCGCAGTGTCAGGACGGTTCTCCGTCTTGGAATTGTCCGGGTGCAGGTTCATCTCCTCTTGTAGACATTGGGAGCTGCAACTTAATTCAGTATGGCGGACTACTACAGCAGTACCCTTTCGAGATGCTTTTTCTCATAAAATGCCTAATCAATAATAAATAAAGATTAGTGATAATGGCGTGGATAAATTATAAGTGGCTTGCGATGATTTTTCGGAAGGAGATTGTACATGTGTCTGAGCCTGAATGTGGTGTGCTGAATTGAAATCTGTATTCTGTTTTTTATCAGGTTTGTTCTGTTTTGTTTTTTTCAACGAGATCTAAACATTAAAATTTTATAAAATGATCTCATTTTGAACACGTTTTTAACTTCCTGAAGCTATGGAGCATAATCAACTACGATAACTTTAAATTTAACTTTCTAAAACATTTCTAAAATTTCATATTGTAGGAAATTACAAAAAATCTAAATATCAATAGGAAAACATTTCCCTTCTCTCTGTTGATCGCCTATTCGAATGTCATCTACAGCTTTGTGGCGGAGTTGCCTGTTTTTTTTTTTCAGGTAGATGTAGCTCCGTGAATTTCACTGATACGTAGGGCCTAAGAGGGAGACGAACCTTTGCGTTTTTCTTCCTGTATTCTGTATTAGGAAGTACCTACATCTAACTTTATTTCTTGCATTCTTATTGCTCCACATTAAAGTTAACAAAGGAATCATCCCGTGAGTGCTAATAGCGTCTAACATCTAACATTACATCCTAAAAGTGTTCGACATGCATCCGTGAAGCTATTTAATACGTACTGATCTTCGTGACAACTCAGACCATGTAGCTATGAAAGACAGTATCTGGCATAGGATAAGTAATGCATATATTTTTCACGAAGTTTGCGTTATTGCCGGAATCTCAGTACACGAATTTCGTCGGGTTAATCCACCGGTGCATTCTGCTACGCGATTGACCAGTGAACTGCGCAACCAGTTTACGATCTACAAACGCACTTCACTGCTGCGAAAGACTATACCGTATTGGAAAGCACAGTGTTTAGTCAATGTCTAAGAGTTCCTGGAGAGAAACTGACTCTTAAAAAGCTGAAATTACTTGTTTTTCTGGTTCACACGCAGTGCACCCCCATAGGCCATCCCGCGGTTTTCCCACTCAAATGTGCTCAGGCGTGAAGTCTGGTGGAGCACCACTGTTGGTTCTGCATTGAGAGATGTGCAAGGTCACGATGAATTTACTAGTGCATTCCAATCTTGATATTAACGGTGCGTGATCCCAAAACGACCTTGGTCAGCTCTAGCTAGGCTCCTGGAGATTGATAAATACTCCGATTTAAACACAGCGATACTTCAAGGTCTCGAGCATTAAGGAGGGGGACATTGACATTCAGTCGGGAGCTCCAATATCAAAAATTGAAGTGATAACGAAGCTTCCAATTGGATGACAATATCCTCTTCACCCATCTCGTGACCTTGAAGTGCCACTGTGTTTAAATCAGACTGTAGTGACGATATCTCACTCGAACTTACCGCCGATCCGAACCGGCCAAGGTAACCCGTCCATAGGTGAGCATGAGATTGGACACAGCCCTGTGCAAAGGCAAAGAGTATATTTTTAGTTTCATGGCTATTCATTGAATTATTTCATTTTCTTAAGCATTGCTTTTATTGGCACAATCAGTATCCTCTGAAGAGGTATTTCTTTCTTAAGTTAAGAGTCAAACCCGTTTTTTTAATTTTACATAAAAACCTCCAACGTGTGATCTTTTACTTATATTTAAATCTTTTATTATTACCTACCCCGCGAAATGTTATAAAAATAAATAATGTACAAACTGTACATTTCGACTGCTTAAAAAAGTGAGCTTAAAAACATGAATTTTTGGATGTGGAAAGTGTTAAATTTACAAATTCATAGTTTCGAGAATTGTCTCAGTGCATGTGTTACGTTCAGTCTCAGATGATTTTTGTTTCTTACCTCTCAAGATGTACGATGATCTTTCTTTGGTCAACCTTTCTTCGTCGAATAATCTTGGAAAATCATAGTGATGCTGGGAAAGAGATAAATTAGTGATAACGAATATCGTCGGGGAGAGCCACATTATTCAATCGTTAACTCTTGAGAGTGCCGACCTGGATGGCCGAGGTGGCTAAGAGCGAGTACCGACTCAGCGCTTCGGTCCGAAGGGTCGCGGGTTCGAGTCCCGCCTTGGGCATGGCTGTTCGTCCCTTGACTTTGTGTCTGTGTTGTCGCGGAGGGCCTCGCGTTCTGCTGACCCCAGATCAGAGGAGCCCGCAAGAGTGTTTGTCTAGTGTATAGTTGAATATGCGTCCCTTCGGGACGTAAAGGGCAACCGGCTGTCGGCTGGATAAAAGCCCTAGGAGAAGAAGAAATAGTGTTGGTAATCATAAAGTATGATGTTGGAATGCTGCGAGCGTTTCCAAAGCTGAAATGTTGCTGTCTTTGCTACTTTCCAAAGCCGGACATGCGGCCATTTCCAGGCTGCTAGAGAGACTCCACCTTGTTGACGTCGTCCCTCTGAAGATAGAGCATCTTTCGCGCACTGAGATGCAGGTGCAGTGGGATTGAAGAGGGATGATACATTACTTTCAACCCACGTACGTCGATCACATGTTTCGCACAGAGCGTAAAAACGTCCCCTTGTTAATGCCAATACAGAATGTCTTTGTTGGGTGGATCGAACAACCGTTCGTGTACGGCAATCAAAGTGACGTTTTGAATTAAGGTGTTTAAAGTTTTTCCTAGCCGTTGAAATGCAGGTATTACAAGTTTAATAATTTATGAATTATAGAGTAAGCATTCCTGAAGTGCTTCCTAGGTTCTTTGCGTTTAATAATAATAATAATAATAATAATAATAATAATAATAATAATAATAATAATAATAATAATAATAACACAACGTGTTAAAAACTAACATCTATAGCTCAAAATTCATATTTAATGATAATAATAATTATTATTGTTGTTACGTGTGAATATAATTTTTATCACAACTATTATCTAACGACTGTAGCTCAAAATTAGTTTTTTTTTTTTGAGTTACGCCAGTTATTTAAAACAGCGAGTGAAATTTTTGCATTCAGATTGGGAGTGAAATGATAGCAAGTAGATTGTGATATAATTCAAATGAGAATCGGATATTGAGTTCTGCTTTGTTGCACATATATTTCTCAACATTATAAATCCTAGCTGCCCTACTTTCTGACTTTCTGTACTCGTGATTCGTTCAATAAATTT
>BLKR01006560.1:35000-54876 GCA_011170035.1 Teleogryllus occipitalis
GCTAAGGTCATTAGTTCCATAAGTGTAGTACATGTTTTATTACTGGAAGTGGCAGTGTTCTTACCCGCTGAATGATGGGATGCGATGCCGACCTTCACGTCGGGCTTGAAGGATTTTCTTCATCCAGGTATCTCCTACCTGCGGAGTACCGCTCCAGTCGCGACAAGCGCGGGCGTCGCTAGCCGAATTCGTTTAGATTCGTTCGGATTTTCGGCCCGTAAAGTCACGGATGTTAAGCGAATTCGCGAGCCACGGGTTCCTGGTTGGGTGACCGGCTAGGAACCCAAGGATCTCATGGCGTCGAGCCCCTGGCCAAAGGGATAAAAGTCACTGACTGACTACGACGTGACGAGACAACAACGCAACAAATTTTTAAAAAAAGCTATAATTTCCCTACTGGTCTCCCGGCATGTGTGTTTGTGTAAGTGTGTGTGTGTGTGTGTGTGTGTGTAAGGGGAGAGGATAGGACAAAGAAGAGGAAGGAAAGATCTTGCGCGGTCCGTGGCTCGTTTGTTAGGATACTGTTCCGGCATTCGCCTGGTGTTGATCGGAGAAGCCATGGTAAAGTACCGACCAGAGCAGCCGGCCACTTGAATTCTCCTCCAGACAGCGGCTAAATTCTCTCTAGCCATGTAGCTAGTGTGAGAAATTTTGCCACAGTCGGGACTCGACCTCCCGGTCAGATTCTCTGCAGTGCTAGATAATGCCCTGAGCCACTTCAGCCGGTGTTTAGACTGCAGAATGGTTAGGTTTTCGGCCACATATTTCAACGTTTCATACGGGATTGTAGCTACAACAAGCAGTTATGACACGTTTTTGCGAGTGGATGTGAGAAGTTTTGTTTTGTGTTTTTGGAGGAATCTTTAGCCAGCTATTGATTCCTAAAGGACTCATGCTGAAGTTGCCGTGTTTTGAGATGTACGTCATGTAAAATTTAAAAAATATTGGGTCAATATTTTCCTAACAATCATTTAATTTTAATGCATGCCGTCGTACGGACAGCTATTTCCTGTTATGAAGATAAAGCGTGATGAAATTTCATAGTTTATGTTTTACATGAAGAAAAATTCTCAAAATATAATGTGCTCTCGGATGCAAGCTGTGTTGTTTCCCCGTTTACCGGAGTAATATACCGCAATAGCCGGAGTGAAAGTGTAAATGAGGATTAAGGAGTGAGGAAGGAAGAAATTAGATGTTAAGGAATACACTGTGTGATTGCAAGAGGCGCGAACGCATTGGGCCCGTATTTATCGCTAGGTATGGATATTACTAGGTATGGGGAGTCATTAAAAAATTGCTCTCGTACATTCTCAGAAATGTACTGTATTCTCTTACCCCTCACTACTTTTGTATCAATTTACGAAGTAATGAATTATGTAAAAACGAATTGAGTAATGAATTCGCGTATTCCTGCGCCTCCTTTTGTACATAATATTATACAAATTTTTACAATTACTTTGCATTGATTCCCATGAAAACATATCCACGTACATTATGGATATTCATGGCAGAATGTGAAGGGACCCTTCGCAAAAAACTCTGGTTCCATAATAATATCGAAATACTGCAAATTTTTAGCCAAAATAATATTTGTGTTAAGTATAACGTTGCAATTGAAATATGTAATATTAAATTAGTTGTATATATTGATTGAAATATTGTAAAATATTGTTAAAAACGAATTGAATCCCTATCGATTTGGGACCTTAAGCACGTACGTAGTCCACGTCTGCATTACCCCTGTGTTCCTCGATACAACAGTCTTTTGCATATTTTCGAAATTGAGAAGAGAAGCGAATTACCTTCAAGCTTTGCAAATTGGACAAAAATTACTTACCAAGTCGAGAGGTGTTACACAAACTATAATAAAATTATTATTATTATTATTATTATTATTATTATTATTATTATTATTATTATTACTATTATATTATTATGTATAATATTAATTTTATTGTTATTACTATTATTACTACTACTATTATTATTCCTATTATTATTACTAATAGTATTGTTATTACTTTCTCGCTACCGCTTTCGCAATAGAGAGAAAGTTATGTAATACTGCGCAAGAAACGGCGAATTTTCGGCAGAAAAATCTATTTACATGGCCGTGGTACCGAAAAAGTGGATAAATCCCCATTTTCTCGTTGAATTTGAAACCGATGTTTTAATTTGGGGGTACATTACATGAAGGCCGTGGGATATTTTCAGAATTTTCAAAAAACTGGATCCATTTTTTATTAAATTGTGTTGTTGGATAGTGTGAAGAGAATGGTGCAGGTCTCAGTTTCGTACAAAACTTTTTTTTTAAATTGCAAATATTGAAATCCTTATAAATGATGTCTCTAAAGAGAGACAATCTCACGGAGACGTGACGAATTGCACTTTGACTTAAAAAATATGAAGGATTTGTTTAAAAAACGCGTCTAAATATTCATGTCAAATGCAATCTGAAACACTCGGTCAGCTATATCGTTAAATATCTTCTAAAAGAAGCGTTATAGGACCTTAAGATCTAAAATTTGGAGAAAAAAAAGTTTTTCAAAGAAATGTTTCTCGCATTGTAATCTATAAGATGAGATATTCTTAGACGTTCTATTAAATTTTCGCTCGTTTGGTGCTTATCGATACTAGCAATACCACATACATGGAGAAATACAAAATATATTCCTCCATGACCTATATTTCAACCCTTGGTGCTGGTGGTCCTCTTTGTGTCGTCACACTTGGAAGGCTTAGATTCATCTACTTTACTTACTATTTACGCTTCTGGGTACCCCGTGGTTTGCGCAGACTGACAAGGTTTATTTGCATAATTATTCATTCAAGATTCTCTCTCGCAGCAACAACTAGAAGTACTATTATTTGTTGATTGATGCAGATGAAGATTGTTTCTTATGCACCTAGTGCAATCATTCATTTAACGTTTTGCCGTCTTCTACAAGTGCTTAATTGTGGAAGGAATTATGATGGAAACGGAAAACATGTTTCCAAGTTTCAGTTTCGCTATACTTGGATTTCTTAACGTGACATCTCAAGGTCACGCGCGAAAGAGGGAAGGCAAACATCAATAGGGAGCCGTAAAAGTCGGAGCTGTAGTGACGTTACAGGTCCCCATTGGAGTCTGTCCTCCGTCTCCCTCTTTCTGGCGTGACCTTGAGATGCCACGTTAAAAAAAAGTATATACCCTAAGCAAAAATGAAGGTGGGTTTTAACGTGCGAGAACTCTCGCACGGGTACGCTAGTTATTTGCTTTTTGAAAGAAGTTAGCGCATGGTTTACGGCACTCGCGAAAGAGGGAGAGGGAAGGCAAACTGCAATAGGGAGCCGTAAAAGTCGGAGCTGTAGTGACGTTACAGGTTTCCATTGGAGTCTGTCCTCCGTCTCCCTCTTTCGCGCGTGACCTTGAGTTGCCACGTTATAAAAAAAAAACTAGTATACACCCTAAGCAAAAATTAAGGCGGGTTTTAACGTGCGAGAAATCCGCACGGGTGCGCTAGTTATTTGCTTTTTGAAAGAAGTTAGCGCATGGTTTACGGCACGTGCCACGTAACTCGGACGGCCCCCAGGCGCCGTCCGCCTCCGCCGCTGCACGAGCGATATCGCCGCTCGGCCTAAACACGTGCGCCCTTGAACTTGGCCTCGAGCGCCACGCGAGCGTCGCGATGCCACGCGCTCGCGACGCCAAGGCTTCGTCTTGGCGTCGAGCCCGGGCGCGGGCACGGCTGCGGATTCCGCTCCTCTCGCCGCCCCCGCTCCACGTCTCTCCGCTCCCGCTCATCCTGCCGGTCCCCTCCTCTCTCCTCTCTCCTCTCCGTCTCCACTCCACTCCGCACCGAACTGCCCCCTCCGCCCGCCATCCCTCTCTCATCGCTCCGACCCATCAATCCCACACCTGCCGCCCCCAGAGCAGGCCTGCCAGCACCTCGCTTCCCCAACGGCCCCCAGCACACGTCAGAGCGACCTATTTCTGATCAGAGAAGGAAATCGATGCACAGAAAATACTGAGGAAGCCGCCTTTTGCTATGACACGGGGCCACAGATAATATAGCTTGTGAAATGATAACAAAGACTAAAAATTCTAATTGAAGGTTATCAAATGTAAAAGAAAGTTACTTCAGTAATTTACTGTGGGGCACGCGTACATTAATTTATACATTTACCAAGAAGAGAAAATTTATTACAATTTAAAATCAAACTATTGGCCTAGATTTAGAACGAAAATTTTGGAACTTCAAAAAGAATAACACTTCATGAATTATAGAGAGATGAAGAGGCCAGCGGGTAATAGATTGACATGGCGGCAGCAATAAGGCACATTTTGCCTTGATGAAGACGATGATGACAATGATGTTGATGGGTGGCCTGCAGCAAAAATGTTGCTGTCAAGTGTGAATACTGTGTGAAATGAAGCTTATTTCTTCCTTCTCTCATTACGTCAGCTTACCGTAAACAGTGATGCAATGAGAATTAAGTCGGCACACGCAGGATCGGAATGGGGGGAAGGAATAAATAGAATAAAATATTTGCTATTTCAGTCAAAATCCTAACCGTTTCATTGTTTTTGGATTTTCCCCGCGATCTTGGGTATCTAACGAAACTATTTAGATCTCTCACATGGCTACAGGGAACTTAGTTTTTTGTCATTTTTCGCTTCATTCGAAATTAAAAATACTAGCTTGCCCGTGCGAGAACTCTCACATGTTAAACGCCACCCCTCTTCCCTATTTTTCCATTTCCATATCAAGCCTGTAATATATCCTTTTTCTTCAACACCTACTTATCCTCCGTCCCTTATTTTATAATTGTCTCCTTGTCATTGTTCTATATGTCTCCTTGTTATTGATATCAATAAAATACACCCTTGTCAATACAAAGTATTATTATTTTACGTTATTACCGAACAGAGAGGGAGACCCGTGTAATTCATTTACGTACAATATCAAGTAATTAGTTTAATTTCACATATAGTTGCAGATTCTACAGGCTCTGAACAGGTGGGGTAGAAGCGTCAAACCTGCAAAAATGTATAGAATGTTCAAGAACATTTTATACTGTAGATTTGCGGTGTAAGGAACGCTTTTTGAGGCCTTTGGCCTCAAAAGTTTAGTTTCTAAGACCCTAAAACGCTTCGTTTAGGAGTTATTTAACGATATAGATTCACAAATGAGGCCGAGTCTTGCAAGTTGCATTTGACATGAATATTTAAATGCGTTTTTTAAAACAAATACTTCTTATTTTTAAAGTCAAAGTGCAATTCGTCACGTATCCGTGAAATTATCTTTCTTTAGAGACCTCATTTATAAAGATTAGACTAGTTCCAGGCCCGAATATAGCAGGTTTTTGGACAGTAGCCAGTCAGCTAGGTCGAGGTCTGTCGCTGTCCCGAGGATACTTCTAGCGGCAGGATGATCTGATTGATAGTTTTCCGTGGTGTCAGCGATCAACACCAGGCGATTGCCGTAGCAGAACCATAACAAACGGGCCATGAACCGCGCGCGATCTTTCCTTCCTCCTATCCTCACCTTTTACTCACACACACACACACACACACACACACACACTTTTACATTCACATATGCCAGAAGGCGGATCAAGAACTTAGAGCTTTGTCCAAGCTGGGGCGGTGCCTCGCTGGTGGGAGATTCCCAGTTGAGGAAAACCCTGCTAGTCGACGGTACTTCGGCGCCTGATTTCACGATCGAGCGGGGGAATACCACCGCTATCTCACGAGGAAGAAAACGTGCACCACACTTACAGGACTAATGACCTTAACCGTTGACATGCCCGGTATCACTAATCAATCAATGAAAAGAAAACAAAATTACGTTTGAAGCTTTCGCACTGTAAAAAACGGATCGACAACATCGAGGGAGAGAGAGTGGGAAAGAGAAAGAATGAGAGTTAATGAGAGAGAGAGTGAGAGAGAGTGAGAGGAGAGAGCAGTGAGAGAGAGAGAGAGAGAGAGAGTGGGAGAGAGCGAGAGGGAGAGAGAGCGAGAGTGGGAGAGAGCGAGAGGGAGAGAGAGCGAGAGGGAGTGGGAGAGAGCGAGAGAGAGTGGGAGAGAGCGAGAGAGAGTGAGAGAGGAGAGAGAGTGAGGGAGAGAGTGAGAGAAGAGAGAGTGAGGGAGAGAGAGTGAGGGAGAGAGAGTGAGGGAGAGAGAGTGAGGGAGAGAGAGTGAGGGAGAGAGAGCGAGGGAGAGAGAGCGAGGGAGAGAGAGCGAAGGAGGGAGGGAGCGAGGCAGAGGGAGTGAGGGAGAGGGAGTGAGGGAGAGGGAGTGAGTGAGAGAGGAGTGAGAGGAGAGGAGAGTGAGGAGAGAGTGAGAGAGGGAGGGAGTGAGTGGAGAGAGGGAGTGAGAGAGGGGAGTGAGGGAGAGGGAGTGAGGGAGAGGGAGTGAGTGAGAGGGAGTGAGGGAGAGGGAGTGAGGGAGAGGGAGTGAGTGAGAGGGAGTGAGTGAGAGGGAGTGAGTGAGAGGGAGTGATTGAGAGGGAGTGAGTGAGAGGGAGTGAGTGAGATGGAGTGAGTGAGAGAGAGGGAGTGATGGAGTGTGAGAGTGAGAGAGAGTGAGAGTGAGAGCGAGCGAAAGAGAGCGAGAGAGTGTGAGAGAGTGTGAGAGAGATAGCGAGAGAGAGACAGAGAGACAGAGAGCGCCTTCATTGGTCGCTTCTGCTCTGCGTTTCCCCTCAACATTCGCACTACTACCTACGCGCCACCGTCATCTATGACGCTGCTCCCATTCGCTTACGTCTTCCTCGCCCGTTTCGTAACTCCCCCTCGTTGCAACATCGCCCGTCATCTCTGCCTCGGCCATCTCAACGTGCATCACAGCGCCATCGTGTCGTCCGAGCGAATCTACGTTTGCTAGCTAATATAGAGATGATTGCTTGCCTTGTCGTTGTTATTGCCGACTTAATGGCTCAGCCATCGCTGCCGACAGATAATTCATTGAGTATGAACGGTGAAGTCTCCACGAGCCGAAGTATATACAGATAAATAAAGAAGGAAATATGCAATCTTTAATATTATGCTTATTTACATAGTAATGCTATACTAATATCCATGTATAAAGTGAGAACGACTGATTTGTCCGCGATTATCTCTAAAAGTACCCGAGCAATAGCTATGAAACTTTTATTGGCTTCTTTTGAAGACTACTAAAGCATGAAGAGTATTTTGAAGAGTACTAAATGCATTCATAAATAACAAATAAATATTTACAGGTTTCCTTTCTGAGCCTTTTCTGCCTATCATTGAATTAGAGGCACACGACTTTATCAGTGCGAACAGTGTAGCTGCGCACCACCAGATGGGTTCTGGCGCGATATCTATGATAGTGTAACGTCATCAGTTGACATTCATCGGTAGGGGGCAGATTTTGGTGACTTAAAACATTGCCAAAATGATCAATAAAATGCCCTTAAAACGGTTTAAAAATGCCCTAAAAGCAAAGGAAAATGACGAAAAAAATGTGATGAAAACTAGTTTAGATGTACAACTTAAGCTGTTAAATATAATAATAATAATAAATATAATAATAATATAAAATATAAAAAAAATGTTACTGATGTAATCGAGGCCTCTTCTATTCATTCAAATGAAACTCAGCTTTCAAAATTTTGATCTGGACTGTTCTTTACCAGAAAATCTCTGTCTTTAGTTATTCCGAAATCGGCTGAACGGCAAATGACGCTGACAGGCGTTAAAGGAACAGGTTACATACAATGGCTGGCGGGAACAGGTTACATACTCACAATGGCTGACATTACAACATCTGATCGAACAAATAGAATAGGCTACTAGGTACAGCTACTCAGGAATTCTGTGGAGAACTTTTGTTGGCTCTCGAAAATATAATTTGAAGCAAGTACCATTAAAATGACATTAAAACGATTAAATCAGCGAAAAATGCATAAGAAATGACAGAAAACTTAAAAAAAAAAGATTTAGCCGAAATCGATGAAAATGCAAAATGACATATACAGATGGATCATTTCCTTTTGTCATAACAAAACGGATTTCTATACTAAACGGCATTGTTCTAAAGTGAAAAGAAAAACAACAACGTGTCATTAAAATCTCCCCGATTCATGAGCTTCTGAACGTGCTACCGGGCGTTGGAACGCTGACGGCCACAAGGGAACAAAGGCGGGGGGAAGAAAAGTGCCAGCTGAGAGGGAGTAGTGACTCCCAGAACGCAGGGCGCTCCAGGGCAGGAAGCAGTGACCCGCGAGGGCGTACATGTGTTTGCCGACCGTCCATCCTCACCCCCACCCTCACCCCACCCCTCACCCCCACCCTCACCCCACCCCACCCTCACCCCCACCCTCACCCCACCCCACCCTTACCCCCACCCTTACCCCCACCCTCACCCCACCACCCCCCACCCTTACCCCCACCCTCACCCTCACCCCCACCCTCACCCCACCCTCACCCCCACCCTCACCACCACCTTCACCTTCACTCCCACCCTCATCCCCACCCTCACCCCTACCCCCACCCCTACCCCCCCACCCCTTACCCCCACCCTCACCCTCACCCCCACCCTCACCCCACCCCTCACCCTTACCCCACCTCACCATCACCCTCACCCAAACCTCACCCCCACCTCCCCACCCCCACCCACCCTTACCCCCACCCCCTCACCCCCACCCCTCACCCCCACACCCCCACCCCACCCCACCCTCACCCCACCCTCACCCCACCCTCACCCCCACACTTACCCCCACTCACCCCCACACTTACCCCCACCCACCCCCACCCTCACCCCCACCCTCACCCCCACCCTTACCCCCACCCTCACTCCTACCCCTCACCCTTACCCCCACCCTCACTCCTACCCCTCAGGAAGGCCTTGGGTGGTCCCGTGACTGCCAAAAGTAAGTGAGCAGAGATGCCATGATGCGGAAGGTTTCGTTTTTGAATTGCCTCGCGATTCGGATTGCGTTTTCGGGTTGCCTCGCGTGCGGTCGCAACTGCTTGCCCGGAAGGAGGACGTGTACTCCTCGTGACACTACGAGTGCGCTGCACTTAGTGATGACAAATTTTACCAAAACATCGATACATCGCTGAAGGGTTTTCGGTGTCGATGAAAACATCGACTAGAAAACATCGATGTTTTAATTATAGACTAATAAAGATGCTATTTTTCTATACATGTTTAATTACTGTACGTAAGAGGGATATATTTTATTGTTTGGTTAACAGCATGTTAGCAGTACGTTATTAAAAACGATTATCGAATGTAAAGAATAAAATTAACAATAAAGAACATCGTATTTCGCTACTTTACCATCTAGTCACTTCCATTCATGCACCATCGAAGTGAAACCACCTAAAATTCGCGCAAATTGCACAGGCGAAATATGCAGCGCGATAAAGAGGATTAGATGATTCAATGATAGATGATAATTAGATGATACAATGATATTGCTGTAGATTGCTACTAGTCTACAACGTGCCTGAATCCCTTTAGTAAAAAACTTTAAAAATTAAATTTAAAAAAATTGATGTATTTGCAACAAAATATCGATGTGAAGGCAAAATATCGATGTTTCTGGTAGAAAACATCCACGTTTTAAAAACATCGATGTGTTTTGCCATCTCTAACTGGGAGTGCGTTGCACTTGGGTGTCCGAGAATCGGCGCAGTAAAGCGTCCGAGTGGAGGATGCACTAGCCTTGGGAAGGGGAGCAGTGTGATGCGAGGAACGGAGGTAGATAGCGAACGTAACTCCAAAGCCGTACACAGTTGTAAACGTCTAATAAATAAACAGAGTGTGAATAGAGCTCTTGTCTGTGTCCTTATTTCGCTACCACGAGGTCACAATGGAATTCATTCCATGCCGCGCAATGTCGATGAAGCGGAAACGGGCAGAGCATGCCGGAGTGATCTGCACCGAATGAGGAGAGGATGGGGGTAAACTATTTTCAATTTACAATAAATTTATTGTCACAGTAGTGCCTCTGACCGCGAGGTCCTAGGTTCGAGTCCCGACGGTGGCAGGATTTCCGACATTAGCTAGATAGCTAGGTGGAGTTCTGTCGTCTGGAGGAGAATTCTAGCGGCTGGGTGTTTTCCGTGGTTTCTCCTATCAATACCAGGCGAATTCCGGAACAGTACCCTAAAAAATAAAACGGGCCGTGGTCCGCGCGCAATCTTGCCTTCCCATTCCTTGTCCTATCATATCCCTTACTTGTATACATTTACACTTACATGCACTATACTATCACATATCGGGAGGCCGGTCGGGAGCTTAGAGCTTGTCCCGGCTGGGGCGGGGCCCCGCTGGTAGGAGATACCTGGTTGGAGAAAACCCCGTTAGTCGACTGAAGGTCGGCGCCGGATCTCGCTATTCAGCGGGGTAATATCACCCCCCTCCCGAGCAAAACATGCGCCGCACTTACGGGACTAATGATCTTAGCTGTTGACGCGTCCGGAATCACTAACAGTCAATCGTGTGCAAAAGGCGTAGGAAAAGTTGACCGCGAGATGCAATCGGGGTATTATCCGCGCACATTTTCTTGGGCCCTCGATTTGCTAGTTGCGAGAGGAGTGGAAAGTTAAGTTTTTTTGACAAAAATAATTTATATCGAATTTCTAATTTTTTTTCGGTGCGAAATAGTTTCTATTACACGGGAGCAAACATTTCTGGTAATCAGATTTTGCCAAACAACGCTCGCTGTTGTCATTTACTGTTAATTCAACTAATGTTGGCAAAGGAGTGGGGGTGGATATTCCGGGGCTCAAGAAAACGTGCACGTGTAATACGTCCATTCCGTCCGCAGAACTGCATCGCGTTCGCGTTTGCCTCCTCGAGCGCTTCCTCCCGCGTAACCTTCACCTTCTCCGCCACCGCCGTCACCGCCACCCACGCACCCTCCCCGTCCCGCCTCGCCCTCCCTCCCCCTCATCCCAGCAGCAAGCGGCGCAGCTCCTCGCGCCTTGAGTCACCTCTCGGAATACGCGCGTCGCTCCGCTGGTACCCGCGGAATCTTCTCGTTGGGGATATTTACGCGCTCGCTTGCAGACAGCGGCATATACGCACACTGGAAGCTCCTAATTAACATCTTACACAATACCGTGATGTAATGCGAATGGCGTAAGAAAAGGTTATGTGAATTTGACATGGATTGCGAAGTAGTATAGTCGGTGTACGCTGCTAACGTGAACTGCTGCCGTAGAGTACGAACTCACTTGATGAGTTCAGCTGGCAGTTGTTGACTTGCGATGCCCGTACGTATTTATATCTTTGGCTTACGAGCAATCTGCGCGATGAATGGGGAGACTGGCAGGTTACGTAGGTGGTGTTACCTGTAATTAGTAGTGTTAGCCGATGGGACGGGGCGACCCAAAGAACACCGGACGATGTTAGGTGGACGAAAATAGGCAAACCATACCGAACCATTGCGGCGACGATGGTGTAACGGTTAGCGTATCGGACTGATATACCCAAGTTTGCGGGTTCGAACCCGATCGAAGCCGTGGATTTTTAATCCTTCGTACGCCTTCCTTCGGAGGGGAAGTAAAGCCGGCTGTCCCATGTTGGTAGATTTACTGCATGTAAAAGATCCTCAAGCCTAAATGACGCCTCTGAGCTAAATTCAAATCGCCTGTTTCGTCGCCCAAGTAATACCTTCTTTCTCCCATGGTTGGTGAAAGGAGCGTAGCGGAATTTGCGTGGTCAGACGGAAGAGCAGGCCTCATGGCCTGAGTCTCGCCACGTAAAATAAGGCAAATTCAATTCAATTCACCCATTATAACTGACTTTTTGGGTCGCGAATTGGCCATCTGGGGACCACGCGAACGTGCGACCTACTGGGTCTCAGTCATATTTATCGACGGTAGGTGCACGTGACTTTTATTGGGAGGATCAAACTTTTCATGCTGAATCCGAGTTTACACTCAGGGTTGTTAGTCCTGGGGAGCAGGTGAAATAATAATGATGATGAAGAAGGATGGAATGGACAATCACAACCATGCCCGAGGCGGGACTCGAACCCCCGATTTTTCGGTTTGAGACCTTCAGGGCACTACTGTCTTAGCGATCTTTGCTACCCGGATCAGCATTGTAACTGATTGTTATTATTTAAGAGCGAAATTGAATGCATTTCCGGTTTAATGGCGGGGCTCCGGCCTTCAGCTTTCGCGATTTACATAAAAACAATAGTGAATCTGTGCAGCGCGCAATACCAACGCATAACCTGATGTAACCTCCGTTATCGTCAATTTTTAATTTTCATTGGCGTAGAATAAGACGGATGGTAAAACAAATTATCAAAAGACTTACACTTCTTAGTTTGGCAACAGGTTTTATAGAATGAAGTATGTATGTGACAAAAGGGCCCTTGCACCTATTTCTTTCTTTGAGTTATATGGGTTCCTAAGTTTTTCAGTGCTGTTGTTGTTACTCTCCTGGGTATAACACGTTTTGGCAGTTCCTCTCTGAACGAGAACAAATAGTCAAAATAGGTAACTATTACAGTAATTAAGGTTTAGTAGAAAAAGGCGTTCCGCAAGGGTCTGAGTTATCAGCGATCCTTTTTCACATATTCATTAATTACCACTTACAAATTAAGTTCCCAGGAAAAATAACAGTTATCGCTGACGACAGTTCTTTTACTTTTTCTCGCAATGACGAATAACAACTTAGGAATGATATTGAAGACAGTCTAATGATTCTAAGAAAATGGTGCAGCATTAAAAAAAAAGAGTGTTAATGTAAGAAAAAATAAATACATGAATATGGGTTATGTTGATTTTAAATTTAAATGTAATATTAAGTTCCATGATATTAATTGTATTCAAAGGCTGGCAAGCAAATGTGGAATAATTGAGAAAGTCAACTATTTCAAATACTTAGGAATAATAAATGATAATAAAATGACTTGGAAAAATCATATAATTAGCATAAATAATATTTAAGGGGTAATGTAAGAAAATTCTATTATCTACGAAATGTTTGTGATATTCACACACATAGAATTCTATATTACGCACTAATCAATTCAAAACCACAATATGGAATCCAAATATAGGGAGGCACATTCAAGACGTGTTTTAAGAAACTAAGAATAACTCAAAACAAATTTATCCGTATTATCTGTACAAAAATAAGACTGATTCTCCACTTCTTCTTTATAAACAACTAAACATTTTACCATTACAACATCTTTTTGCGTATAAAGTAATACAAATAATTTATGTCAAAAGCAGAAATAATTTAGTTGATAGAATATTTCACAATTACAGTGCACGTAGCAAAGCCACTACTCAAATTAAAAAGCCCAAAATAAATATCTAATATCAAGAACCTTGGTGTTCATTGGGCCTCAAATATATAATCAATTACCATTAGCTCTGAAAAATAGTAAGTCCTTGAATATTTTCAAACACAAGATAAATATTTGGATTTTAAAACATGATGATAATGATATAAACAAGTTAACTGAAATATTGCATTAAAACTGTGTGCTGCATAAATTAAATATACATTTATTTATGGAATTATATATTTTGTCTTTGGAAATATTCCTATTGCATCTCTGTAAATATTCACTTATTGTATGATTTAAAGCTAGGGTTCTTATTTTGTATGTTCACAAAAACGTAGATTGTAAATGTTAAAAAATAAGAATATTGTTAAAAACACGCCACACATAATAAATACTATGTAGAAGTAGACAGATAATAAATTATAAACTCAGTATTACTAACAATCACAACTGGTTATCGATGGTTAGTAATTCCAAGAAACAACAATGTACATTATCTCTGTAAATAAAGTTGGGAATAATAATTATCATTATTATTATTATTATCATTATTATTATCATTATTATTATTATCATTATTATTATTTCTCGGTTCTTCCCTTTCTAAGTATAAATAATTTATTAAAGTTTTTCCAAAGCACACAAGGCGTTTAAAGGAGTTGGTCTTTTTTCTTTTACTCTATATGAAATTCTTAAGGACTTTGGACACGTTCCATATACCAAAATAAATCATTGTGTCAACATTAATTTACAGTGAGAAGTGTTCCCGCAATTGATTCATTGCCAGGTCCTGGAAGGTTAATTGTTTTATGTGATATGATTTATTATGTTGAAGAGCAGAAAATACGATGGGACGAATGGGAAAGAAGTACAATCTGCGCAAGTTTTCTTGAGCTTCCCCACCTTTTGATCATAAGTAGTTCAATCACGAACACAAAAAAGATACCAACAAAGCGATATTAGCAACATTTGAAAAATAAACATTTTTGCTACCAAGCGATCTTAGCAACATTTGAAAAATAAAAATTTTTAGCTTCTAATCACCCCAGTTTTAGGATTAAAATATTTTTAATGTCATTGAAGTTATTGCTTCAATGATACAATGTGTAACGGTACCTATGTCTACCTCCGAAAACCTTCTACAATGGCCCCCACGCTGGGCTGCCAAATATGTAATGGTACACGTCACCTATCCGTTCTGCTTTTCTTTCTCAAAACTAATTTACAAAAAATATGTAACGATCTTTACCTGTGCTCCTTTCATCTATAGTTCTTACCAAAATGTCCACTATTATGCCTGACGTTGGGTTGCCAAAAATACATACATCTGAAATTTGCCCGTTGCCTAGCTGCTTTTCTGATATTTATTCATACAGATATAAATACTGGGCGTGAGGCTGTGGCGGACCTATACAGGATCCTGACGTAGTATTCGGGCACGTGGGCGTAGGTCCTCATCTAACTACACATACTTATAAGACCAATTGCATTGGTTTAACGTCGAACCAACAACGTTCGACATCGTTTATTTTATCTGTTGTTTTTTTTTTTTTTTGTTCTCCTTCCTCTGCTAGAGGCATAACAAATAACAAACAACACAAAATCGAAAAACAATACACTAAATACACAATAAACAGTACCCTAGAAACACGAAATTCTCATTCACACTGAATATTTACACTATAAGATTAAAACCAAATCATTCATACTTGAATGCGCATTCTATTTTTTGTTTTCACTAAAATCTATTTCTATTTGACAAAACTTGGCCTTGTACATTAGAAGCTATGAGTCTATTCTTTCTTCTTATCAATGCGCATTACCAATTTAAATAAAGTTAGTGCACTTTCCTTTCGTTGAGTTCAGCGACCTGCACCGCGCCGTTCTCATGCATCACCCTCGCCAAATATACGCAGCGTCCTTTTGTTTGTCCATTCACAGCATCCTTCCATTTTTCACACACGTAATTCGGAAAATTTCATTTTAAATAATCAATGTCTCTTCGTTATAACTGTTTATTACTTACGAAACGAGTTTAATCACACGGCTGATGATGCGACTGTTTATATTCGCGAACAACGTTCTCTTTGAAAATTTTTCAATAATTTTCCGCGTTTCACCTTCTAAACTTTCTCCACTACAACTAAACGTTATAAAATTAACTTTGCTCGCGTGATTAGCACAACTTTCTAACAAAATTTTTAATTTCCGCGGAGCGTTTCAACATACGTCCCTCTCAAGCTATCCTCCCCGCGTTATTCTTTCATTGTTGTCACGAGACTTCCTCTTTTTTTTTCTCGAACATTTCACGATCACTTCCGGGTCTTCTATATAATATTATATATTTTTAAGTTAATCTTCTTCTTTCTGGGTCGTCTCTCTTTATTATTCTCAGGCATTTTCAAATTGAATGCTATTACCGTTTTCTATTTCGTTTTCTACCATCTAAAATTTCCAAAGTTCTTTTAATCTGAAGACGGTCGATCCCCTTCCACCGCTCTGACGTCATACGACTGGTTTGGAATTTCCCACTTATACAATTTACATTTTCTTTTATACCGTAGCCCCCCGAAATTTCTCCGCGTTGTGAGTAGTGCCATAATTTTCCCCATAATTTCTTCTATTAATGCCAAAAGTTTCGTTTGAATCGCTTCACGCGTTTACTTAATTTTTTGAAAAAAACAACTTTTTACATTAGATCTTATGCTACAACAATGGCTATCGTGTCTAGTTGTGTGCTTAAAATGTACTTCACTAAATTGTTTATATCTTTGGAACGCGTGAACCGATTTCTTTCAAATAACTTCCAAAATGTTTCACTCGACAAACGCTACTGAACTATATTGTCCCCATTATGATTTTGTCGCGTCTTCTTAGACTTCCAAAAAATTATCGCTACGCGACACCGCTTTCATTTGTCCCCGCCTTTGATGTTAATACCACTTATTACATGTTTATCTTTATTCTTTGCCCTGTCTTCATTCCTGGGGATCCTGGATTGTTACATCTCCCCCTGCCTAAGATGTCGCTCAGATATGACACCGTCATGATGAGTCTACATCTATCACTACACATTGTTACTCTTGTCTATTCCCACACGCCTCCTACTTCACTCAGTACCTGTTGCAGTTCAACGGCTACTCGCTGACTGTGTTGGTGAACTTGACCTTGAGCGAACAATGCATGCTTGAAGTACACAACACTACCGCTTCCCTGGAGATTTGCGACGGACGCACCGGCTAGTGTCTGCATCTGCACTGTACTACATCGACACGCTCTACCGTCGTCTATTGTCGCACTATCACACGTTACACTTTTCACCCCTTTTCCACCTGTGCCTTAATCTAAATAATCTTCCTTTCTTGTTTATAAAATACTCTTTACAACTAATCTTAACCTATTCCTTAAAACTACCTTTTTAACATCTAATCTTTGTTCCTCAAAGCTATTCTTTAACATTGGAACTATTTTCCTCTCAACTTCTTGTACAGGCTACCTCGCTATTACCAATTATCATCCTAGTTCTTTGTATAACTTCACATTATAAATATTCTGAGTTCCTTTATCTACATTCCTGTCTACTAACACCACATTGTTATTATTTAGTACCTTTTTAATAGTGTACGGGCCGTCATAGAGCGGAAAGAATTTTCGAAACAATTTCTGTTCCGACGAGGACGAATGAGACGCTCGGACTAATACTTTGTCTCCTGCTTTAAACGTCCTCCGTTGGCACTGCTTCTGGGCCTTCTTCCTACTCGTTGCCGACTTCCGTAACTGCTCGTACACTATCTGTTGACCTGCTGCCACTTCTTGTACACCGCCGATTTCTGGTGGGATCTGAATACGGTCAAATGGTCTCATCTTCCTTCTTCCGAAGTGCGCTTCCCACGGCGTCACGTTGGTACTGGAGTGCGGTACCGCGTTGAGGATGTCATTCAATATTGGCACCGCCTCAAACCATGCCCGATGGTTTTCTGCCGTATATACCCGGAATAGTCGTGACAATTCTCGCATTACTCTCTCGCTCGGATTACTCTGAGGGTGGCGCACAGCTGTGAAGTGAATGGAGATTTCTAGAGCTTCCATTTCCTCTCTCCACCTGTCGCTTGTAAACTGAGTTCCTCTATCGCTTAGAATCCGGGCCGGGTTTCCGCACATTTCGATAAATTTTTTTACTTGGCGGACGCAACTTGCTGTATTGGGCTTTCGTATGGGGAAAATCTGCACGAACTTCGTGAACACGTCGATGATGACGAATAAATGCTGGTTGCCAAACCTCGTCTTCGGCAGCGGGCCGTATAAGTCTACTGCATAGAGATCTCGAGGCCCTTGAGGCACGATTGCTTGCCATTCTCCTTCACAATGCCGATTCGGTTGTTTGGTCTTCTGGCACACGTCACATGCACTCGCTATTCGCCTCACCTCCTTTCCCATGTTCGGCCAGTAACAATCGTCTGCTAATATCTGCACTATTTTCCCCCCTCCAAAATGCCCATAATGCTCATGCGTGGAAGTAGCTAGCTCCTTACGATTTTCCTCTGGAATCCATATCCGAAATTTCTCCCCTGTGCTACCGGTTCTTCTTAATAGTATATTTTCATAAATCTTCCAATTATTCACGTCCTTATCCTTCTCCTTTCGTATTTGATTCTCGTCGTAGGGCTGACCACTAACCATCTTCACGATTTCTTGCACAAAACCGTTGCGCTGTTGCATATCGATCACCGCCCTTGTCGTCCATCGTGGGTTGATTTCTCGTACTTTAATGACTGTCATTACGCTCTCAAACATCCCTTTTCTTTCACCTTTATCCTTGACAGATAGTCTGGAAGCAAATTCTTCCGACCTTCACAATATTCGATCTCGAATTGAAATTGTTGTAACCACAAAGTCCAGCGTAGAAGCTTATCGTTGTGAGTGTGGCTTCTCATACGAAATGTTAATGCCTTGTGGTCCGTAATAATTGTGAATGGACGCCCTACCAACAATGTCCTAAATTTTCGGGTCGCCCACACAATAGCAAGTGCTTCCAATTCTGTCCCTCCAAAATTTAATTCGCTTCCTTTTAACGTGCGACTGTCTAAAGCAATTATTTGCAGCTCTCCACATTCACCTAACTGAAATAACATCGCCCCCAATGCGAACCCGCTACTGTCTGTCTGCAAGTACATACGGCGACGAAAATCGGGGTATTGAGCTACGTACGTGCGTTCGAAAGCATTCAACAACTGCTCGAAGGCTTCTTGGCATTGTTGAGTCCATTGCCACCTGCTCCCTTTCTTTAACAGGTGCAACAACGGCACTACTTTCTGCGAGTAATTCTTTACGAATCGCGCATAATAATTGCAAATTCCGAAAAGTCGACGCAATCCGCGCACATTCTTGGGTGGTGGTAAACTCCGAATCAATTCTCTCTTGTTCTCCTGTATCTTCATCCCTGCACTCGAGATTTCGTGTCCCATGAACTGCACCTTTTGACGACAAAATTCACACTTTTCTAAGTTCAATTTTAAATTGTACTCTCTGAAAATCTCTAATAATTTCTTCAAATCCTTCAAATGGGACTCCAAATCAGGTGAAAACAAAATAATGTCGTCGACGTACATCACTATGGTGTTCTTCAAGTCCGCCGGGATCACATCGTCGAGATACCTGATCAACGCTGCGCCAGAATTTTTCAACCCGAATGGCAATCGTGTAAATGAATACAGTTCCTTCAAATTTAAAACTAATGTATTGCTGACATCCAGCTTCTACCTCTATTTGCCACGCGGATGAAAAAATTCAACGCGCCGGAAGATCTTCGCCCCTCCTAACTTCATAACCATTTCACTTACAGTAGTGGCGTTCGTATCGTGGAACAGACAGGATGAAACGAATGTTCCCGTTCTTCTTTACTACTGATAACCAACGGATTCGTGGGTTATTGCTTTCTAATAACGCCCCTTCTTACATCTCTTTAATCAACTGGCGCCCATGATACTCCTGTGGTACGGGATATTGCTTCGTAGAAAACGGCGTAGTATCCTTCAATTGTAGCTTAAACTTGTAGCCCTTCACCGGCTCTGACGACTCCCCAAAAACTTCAATAAATTCCCTTAGCAACTGGCGAACTCGCACCGGACAGCCCTCTTGATCGATGACCTCCTCCGCGGCCCTTTCCACATTCTGAAGAGTCTCTTCCATGGTAGCCTGAAGCTCGTTTCCTTCCGCCTCCGTACTATCCAGTTGAGCGACCACTGACCTGCTTCCAATAAAACCTTGCGACTTTAGCGTTATTCTCCTCGCTCTCACGTCGACAACGGCTTGGCAAGCATCCAGTGCATCCATCCCAATGATGACGTCACGGATCAGCCCCCGGACAACAATTGCTGCTACCTCTATTGTCACCTCTCCTAAATCTATTTCCAACCAGATTTGCTTTCCTGTGGTGTTTGCCGCTCTTCGATTAGCCATGATCACGCGAAGCTTCCGCGTCGGCAGTTCTACCAACATATGCCCCTCTTTCTGCACCTTCTTGCAAAATTCTTCCGATACCGTACTAATACTACTACCCGTATCTACCAGCGCTCGAACTTCCTTCCCGTAACACCTGCCTT